>JAATLQ010036892.1:22235-44609 GCA_013421005.1 Heliconius erato x Heliconius himera | reverse complement strand
ATCGCATAGAATGTAAGTGAGTGTTATGCAAGCGAAATAAGCGTATTCTTGTAGAAAATATCCTATTAAACAAACTTTCGTCAACCGATAATAGTAGACATAGTAAAAGTACTCGTGTATCTATCTACGCAACACAGTTTAGTCTTTGAATATTAAATAGAGAATAAAACTACTTACGCCGTACTCTACATAATATTAGCTATATAATAATATATTTATATGTGATTATGTGCTTGTACCATTTTCAGATGTTCCTAAAATTCCTAGCCATTTCTAGCAATTAAAAAAAAACTATCATAAAATATTAAAAAACTATTTAAGTATATATTACACATATGAAACAAAATGTTTTATCACTACATACAGCCAGTTTTGTAGGTATTGTGTTAAGTATAACCGCAAACGTAATAGTTGCTGGTTCAATTCCCTGGAGAATGATTTGTTTTCATTTCTCAGCTCTGGTAGAATAAGTCAGACGTTACGTTCTGCCACTCAACAAGCAGTGTCTTAAATTCCAGTGGAAAGCGGAAATCGAAGTCCAACACTAGGTTCACTTTATCTACTCTGTTATATACATACGAAATTATTCTCTCTCGCCAAAAGATAGGACAATCTAGGTCAGTCAGTAGGTCCTTAGTATGTTTTTAGATACATATGTGCCGTGTGATCCCGGCCTAGAATAGGATCATCCTGGTACTAGTGGTGTCGTAAGAGGCGACTAAAGTACGTGTGGTAGAGTCACGTCGCCAGCAATGGCAACACGCATGGGCAGACTCGACCGGATCATTACTATCCCCGGCATTTAAAACCGGCGTGAAGTAGTGGTTTGATGCCACTGCGTTTCGCATCAGGTAATGCCGGGCTCTGGACAGGCGGCAGGCAACGCACTCCTCTCCTCCTCTGGTGTTGCACAGGGTCGTGGGCGGCGGAAATCACTTACCATCAAGTGACCCGAACGCTCGTTTGCCTTGTCTTTTCCATAAAATATATATATATATATATATATATATATATATATATATTGACGAGAACGAATCTCGAGGTTAAAATATTCATATTCGATTTTACGTCATAAATATTTAATTTGAAATGTTTATTTATAATTTAGTAAAAGTTATGAAATATATATTACACTACTAGCTCATTGGCCGCGACCCAGAGTATCCTACATAATCAGCTAGTAAAACGTTATAATTTTCTACGTAATTAACCATTTAGCTGACTTTATTTCCACATGCCTATGCATAGAAATGACTTACAACGGCCAGGATTATTGACATATTGACTAAGATTTACAACAACTTTGACCATAAGCCTCCAATCTCCATAATACTTTTTTTTATTATCTAATTTCACTTTCCTAATCGCGGCCACGATATTATAATTAACATAAAATATGATTTTGATTTAAATATTAATAAGTTTTCATTATAGATAAAAAATTAATTCATCATAGGTGGTATGATTAAATAAAATATACCTACTTAACAACGGGTTTAAAAATATATTTACTACGTTACTGATTTGACTTTTAAACATCTTTCACACCTTATGGAGCCCAATTCTTCATTTCGCCCTATAGAAAAAGCTAGGAAGAATATACATCTTATTCATTTATCATAAACATAAGCATATCCATTTATTATAAACACAAGCATTCTTCACGCTGTATCTCGCACACAGCAGGGCAGGCAGAGGGAACGTAGAGCCATTGCATTGGAGGCATTGCGTGTTGAGTGGCAGAACTCAACGCCGCGCTTAGCCTCGACACCAGAGCAAAGAAATGGAAAAATAAATTTAAGTAAATATTTCATCTCCTCGAGCGGGGATCGAACCCACAACCAGTCAGTTTTACAGTCACACTTTGTGCCTCTCCCGTGAGAATTGAACCCACAATCACTAAGCGCTAAGCGTTTGTCAATTACACCACGATAGCGTCTAGACATCGATGATATAATAAATATTATGATAATTATGCAAGTCTCGAATCATTGCGAGAGAAACAGTTGATTTAAATTGACTTATAACTCAAATAAAACGAATTAAATTGTGACTTTACGTTTTTTTTCTTTCTCATTGTATCACTTTCTATAAGACGTTATTAGTGATTTTATTTTATATGGCTTATCTAAAGTTAATAGTGAATTAAAAAAGAAACGAGTCAATTGCCCGTCTGTCTCTCCTGTTGCCATATTAATTTAAGGATTATATATTATATATTTTCTGGAGGCATTGCGTGTTAAGTAACGGAACACAACGCCGCGCTTTACCCCGATACCAGAGCGAAGTAAATAAATCATTTTATCGAGTGGGGTTGAACCCACAACCAGTCCGGAATCACTAATTTAACGTATTTTATTGTAAATAATAAAAAGTTATTAATAATAAGACATTGATATTTTATCAAGATTACTATACTAATTTAATATAAGCGAGCAAATCAAAATCTCGTCACGTCACACTTGTCGAGTGTAATACTAGAAATTTGTGCTTATGTGCAAACAGTGTGACTAAGTGATAATCGTACTATTACACAAATGTGGTCGTTGGCTTCGTTGCTTTTAAAATTCTCAAATAAAATCATTCTTTTTATTTATATTATATTACTTATACTATTAGTTATTTTATAGCCAACTATAAAAGTTAAGTTTAATACTAGCATACCATTATAGTATGTAACTGTGTAATAACAACAATACCATAAAATATGTATTTACATTTTACATAACTGCTTTTGTTAACACAAACCGCTTCATCCCGCATATAGCTTGGTAGGCAGAGGGAACCTAGTGCTGAGACAGTCCCTTCCGCACTTGCCGCCGAATTTTTCAAGGCGTTGCGTGTTGAGTGGCGGAACTCATCGCCGGGTGCTAGAGCGAAGAAATGAAAATATTAATAAGTAATAATTCATATCCCCTAGTCGAGACTGAACCCACAACCGCCGCGATACACTGACACCTTTTTGCGCGAGGCCACGGCACACAACAGCCTCACATATTTACTTAAAATTATTATTTTTAATATGATTGTAAATTAAAAAAAAATTATATATGTATATATCGATATAAAACTCGCAATCGATATACTTATATATATATTTCTCAAACTAACATTGATACTCGAATTTCATCGAGTGGCAGTTACTGTGTCAACCTTAGTCTCAGACTTATTTTACGTAATATACGGTAAGATCGAATAACTTCGCATTGCCTGTTCCCATTCCTACGTAATAATTTAAGTCAGTTTTGTCTGAAAGTGATAATTTCTTATCCTATTATAATTTTAATAGCTAAGTAAATATTCACATGCTTTGTATTAATTATAACAAAAAACAATATAGTTTTTGAGGGCAGTCGTGGTGCAGGAGCACACGTGTGTGATTGTAAATGCTACAGGTTGTGGGTTCAATTCCTACTCGAGGAAATGAAATATTTAATATTTTCATTTATTCGCTCTTATCCGCTACTCAACATGCAATATCTCCAAAATACCTCCAGAATTCAGCGGAAAATGGGAAGCAGAGTGTCTTAATTTTAACACTAGGTTCTCTTTGTCTACCAAATAAGCCCAAATTCTTTTTGAAAAAATATTTTTTTAAAAAGACCTCTTACAACAATCTTAGGTAGAAATCGTTGATTTCCTTTTTTGTGTAAAAGTATAATTGTACCTGTCTGGTGTCCGATAAACATAATTTTAGCTTACTCATTAGTGTTTATTATTTTCAAAATGAAAGTTGTTTTATATATATGTATAGAAATTACATAAAAAGCTTAATACATTTTAGTTGTTGAAGTTAAATATATATATAAGTTTTAATGAATTTAAATGAAATGAAACAGTTTCATAAGATGAAGTGGGTAATAAATATGCATAATATTATAGAATTACTTAATATTTATTGCATATTCAGTTAGTTTTAATTTTTGTCTTAGTAACTGACACAAGGAAAGAAAGCCGGATATATGACTTAAATAAAAAAAATCTATATTGATATCATGAAAATGAAAAATTTGTTCTGTTTTTAATCGCGGAAACTACTGATTCGAAATGAAACCTAGTAAACTTGTGGTCAAAGTTACTTCGGTCGATTAGATTGTGTCCATGTGTCATACACAACTTGTGGTGACCACACTGTGTGGTCGTGGTCAAATGGCAGCATTGCCACGACCACGATCACGAAGCCGCTGTTAAAAAAATTTAAATTATAAAAAAGCACCAATAACGTAGTGATATCAAATGCTCTATTAATTTACAGGCTGATAAAAACCGCTTACTGCTAAATTTCTCTTCTTAATCTTCTTCTTCTATAACTAAAGCTCCTTTTCTTGTATACTTGTCTTCAGGTCTTGATCCATACTAATATAATCAATTGGAAGAGTTTGTTTGTTTCTTTAAACGCTAAGACGTCTGGATGTACTGGTCCTATTTACTTTTTTTTTGTTTTGTATGAAAGTTGCATTCTTATATCAAAATTATGAAAAATGATTGAATGTATAAATTATATAATCAATGGTTTTAGCAAATGCAGCATAATAAAAGAATTAGATTTAGTGTGCGGGCGAAGCCGCGAGTGGGCCGCTAGTCGTATTATAATAATTAAAGTATACTTATTAGAATAACACTTATATAACAATTTCATAAACTTAGGTTACACAACATACATTTAATTAAAATTAAAAAAGAGACCAGTCATGGTGCAGGGGCACAAGCAAGCTACTGTAAGCGCGACAGGTTGTGGGTTCGATTTCCACACGAGGAAATGAAATATTTAATATTTTCATTTCCTTACTCTGGTGTCACGAGGCAAAGCTCAGTGTTGAGTTCCGCCACTTAACACGCAACGCTTCCAGAATGCGGCAGGAAGTGAGGAACAGTAGTGCCATAACTGGATTTTTTAACTCTATGTTCCCAGGTTCCTCCTGCTTACCCTGCTATGTGTGGAACTAAAATATTTTCTTCCACTTCACGATGATAATCAAAATAGGGTAATGATTCGTTTAACTTCATAAAATAAAATAAAAAATAGAGGTATTTTTAGAGAATAATTAATTATCGGTTACCACAATATATAGTTAGTGTCATAAAAAAATTAAAAATATATATTATTCCATTTATAAAAAAAAATAATTATAGGTTTTTATTCGATATCGATAAAAAAAGCGAACATGGCAGTTATGCTAGTTCAGTTGCAAAATATTGTTGCTCATAATTTATACCTCTACTATTATCTAGTTGCGGCATATCTTCATAATTACAAAGATTTTTGCATGTTAAGTTAGAATAGTGTGTATTTAATTTTTTTTTTATAATTACTGTAATTTTTTTTAAGCTTCTAAAACTGTCTACAAATTGTACTACAATGTCTATTTTAGTATCATAAAATATTTAGACAATATATTTATTTTACACGAATATACATTTTAGGTTATTAAAACATTATATTTTGCTTTTTTTCCAGCTTCATCCTGTATTCCGTATATAGCAAGGGGAACCTAGAGTGTACAACACACTGTGTGTTTTGTCTCTACTCACTTGCCGAATTTTCCAGAATTGTTTTCATTTCTTCATTTTGGGTAACAAGTTACCCAAAATGAAGATATGAAAATAATAACAATTTAGTCTTCCGAGTGAAAACTGAATCCACAACCGCTACATTTACAGTCACACGCTTGCGCCACTGCGACATGACGGCATCGTAAATAATGCATCTATTTGTTATCTAGATACATACCTATATTTTAAATTAAGAAATCAGCATCACGCTGTATCTCGCACACAGCAAGGAAACCTAGTGCTAAGTCACTCCGTTCCCCACTTTCTGCCGAATTCTGGAGGCATTGCGTGCTGAGTGGCAGAACTCAACGCTGCGCTTAACCTCGACACCAGAGCGTAGAAATAGAAATATAAATTTAAGTAAATATTCCATCTCCTCGAGTGGGGATCGAACCCACAACCAGTCGGTTTTACAGTCACACTTCGTGCTGCTGCGCTACAACTGGCCTCAATATATGTCTTAAATAATATATATATTTTTATATATATATTATAAGTATAACGTGCCATGTGTTCAACATATTAAGCTTCTCTACATCTAAATGATATCGGTAATAAAATACAATTGCTTATCCAAAATGTACTATATTACAATTCACATTGGGTTCATTTTTATTCGAGTGGCTCATTACTTTCAATTGTTAACGGGAGCATTAAATTTCATTACGGCTTCATTTTTTCTAAGTTTCACTATCGTTTTACGATTTAATTAGAAAAAAATGTCATAAACAATCTATACATATTAATTAGATATCTATTGAATCGATTTAGCTTTTTATGTAAATATATTCTTAATTAAATTAATTTATTTTAAGCTGAAAGCTTTAAGTTTATAGTAAGTTTTAATAGAATAGAACTTCTGTTATGAATAAGAAGAGAAAGGTCATTATTTTAAAATAAATACCTGCATTGAATTGGTCGTTTAGTTCTTTTTTTTTGAAATTAATACACTGGAGCCGCAAGATTCTAGTGAGAAACACAGCATTAACCCTCTTGAAATATTATGCTTTAGTTATAATAAAAAAAAAAAATGCTTATTTTTTTATTTTCGTCATATATACAAACATTTTTTATGAATGTTATATCAAAAAAATATTTTCGATCGTTATAATTTAGGAACTTAGTGAATTAATCAAATATACTGTGGTGTCAAGGCAAAGCGCTGCGTTGAGTTCCGCAACTTATCCTGCAATAATTCCAGAATTTGGCTGAAAATGGGGAACGGAGTGTCTTAACACTAGGTTACCTCTGCCTACAGATATTTCCAAAATCCAAAATGCTCATGACCATTACCAGATATGTCTTTTTGGTATATTAGAAAAAAAAATGATTCCCCCATATAAAGCATGTCATGACGAAGTGACTTAAGCGGAGAGTGATAAGATGCGTCACTCGATTTTACATGTTTAGATAAAATTTAAAATATTTAATACAAATATAGATTGGTATATAGATGTGAACATAAGAGTATTTTACAAAATCTGTATTACTGGCCTTAATTCCCATTGTCGTTATAAATGTTACGTTATGAAATGCTTTTATTTTTAGCACTTAAGTGTTTCGTAATTTCGTAATTTAATGAAAATTTACTTAGTGGTACTTACATAAAATAATTTTCTTATTTTCTTAGTACTAATAAAAATATTAAGATCCAAAATTACATACATTTTCTTTACTATTACTAGGCTATAATTTAAAATTTATATTTTATATATTGATAACAATGATTGATGTAATCATAAGTCGTGGCGCAGCGGCACAAAGTGTGACTGTAAAACCGACTGGTTGTGGGTTCGATCCCCACTCGAGGAGATGAAATATTTATTTAAATTTATATTTCCATTTTCTTCGCTATGGTGTCGAGGCTAAGCGCGGAGTTGAATTTTGCCACCTTACACACAATGCCTCCAGAATTCGACAGAAAGTGGGGAACTCAACACTATGTTCCCTCTGCCCTGCTGTGTGCGGGATACAGCGTGAAGCTGAAAAAAAAATGTTATCATCAACATCAGTAGTATCAGTATCAATATATAAAACATATGAAATATTACATATTGATACTGATGATTGATAAAAACAAACAAACGATTAAATCCCATCAATTGACTTTTTCTCAAGCCTGTCGACAAATTTCTATCTATCTATTGTTCTCAAGACGCGGACGAAATGGCAATGTACCGTTCCAAGTAAGTATGCGTTATATTAAAACAGAGCACACACACACACGAATGTCAGCGAAACTGAGGTATATAAGCGATGCAAATAGCAATTGCTTACATTACCCACCACCCTCCCGTGGAGTAACTACCGTTGAACCAACTACAATGCAGTACCTTGTGCGTAAAGTTTAAAGTTTTTTGTGTTTGTGTTTTATATCAAATTATATAGTTAATTGTGGATTAGCTTAATTAATTGTAATTATAAATTAAGTGTTTATGTTTATTAATGAAGAGCTAATGGACCACAAATAAAATATGTTTCTTCCTGTAGTATCGGTTGTTGTAACTATTATATTATAGGAAGCCTTTCTCGTTATATAAGTATACTGAGTTTCTCGCGGTTTCAGAAGAACAAATTTTAACAGTGTGTACTGTGAAGGTGGTTACACCGTTGACAGAGCAAAAGAACCACTATAGTTTTTGTTCGTCATATAATATATTATATGTAATATTTTATTTACAGATTTTCTTGGGACTTTTCGCCCTTGCGGCTGCTTATCCTGGTATCATTCACCAGGAAGCCCCACAACTCTCTGAGGGTTATGATCATCAGGGCCTCATTGGCGAGTCAGGACATCATCATCAGGTTCAACACGAACATGCCAAGTCACACCAATCAATCAAATTCGAACACTTCCATCCAGTACCCGTATACGTCAAGAAAGAACATAGCCATCTGCTGAAGCATCCTCTTGAGAAGGGCCATTCTGAACAAAACTTGAAACAAATTCACCCTGAGACCCAACACAGCCATGGTGGCGGCCTTGTCCTGGAGGACCACAGGTTAGACACTGAACAGTTCGCCGCCAGTCTCGGCCACGGTGGTCTTGAACACGGCCTCGAACAAGGATCACTTGAACAAGGTGGATTGGAACACGCAGGTATTCAGCAAGGTTATGAACACTATGCTGGGAGCTACGAAGGTGGAGAAGGATTAAAATCATACGCTGAATCTCAGCCTGAAATTCAGGGACACTACTACTCCGAACACGCGCAAGCCCTTTCAGGGGACAGCGGAGAGGGTTACAAATTCGAGCATTATTAATCGCGTTTAGCTTAAGTCCGACGGGCATATCGGTGTTATAGCACCGTTCTCTCATATATTTATAAGATATTTTTCTTGCCTGTTAAGTACTGTAAATGTACAGTATGTAAGTATCTTAACTGACGCTACGCGGTTGATAATATATCGAAATTTTATAAAACGTACCTGATTGATATGTAAGTTAGAAACAAAAATATAGAAAACCCGTGAATTCTTTTAGTGGTGTAAATGTTGCGAATCTTGTGGCAATTAAATTATAAACATGTATTTTATAACTTCATGTGTGTCCTCGCTTGTTTCTTATAGTATTATTGTGATTATGATAAGGACGTATGATGAGTCCCAGTGAAATTGTGATATTAATAAATGTTGAATTTTAATTATACGTTGTTTATTATTTCTCTTATAAAGTTAAAATTAAATCAAAAATATCAGCTTCACGCGGGTAACACAGCAGGGTAGGCAGAGGGAACCTAGTGTTAAGATACTCCGTTCCCCACTTTCTGCCGAAATCTCGAGGCATTGCGTGTTGAGTGGAAGAACTCAACGCCGCGCTTAACCTCGACACCAGAGCGAATAAATAGAAATATAAATTTAAGTAAATATTTCATCTCCTCGAGTGGGGATCGAACCCACAACCAGTCGGTTTTACAGTCACACCTCGTGCCACTGCACCACGGCTGGCCTCAAAATGTTTCAAATATGTATAACATTAATATTATTCATTGCCTTATAAGCAATCAATCAATTGAATCATCAGAATTGGTAATAGATTTGCATAATATGGTTGTACCATGTAAGTGGATGTCCAAAGAGATTAAATAATATGCGGTAACACAAACACAGGTGCTTATTACGTCCATACCTTGTCGAACTTAACAATGTAAATGTGCTCACGTAACATCAGATTTCGATCGTATTCAACTAGGCCTTAGCATTTATAAATTATTAATTAGTTACAATAAAAAACAATGTGGAATATAGAGCAATTATGTTAAGTAATAAGTAATTAATGTAGACAATTTAATTATTATTTGCAAAGATATAGATAGCCGTAGATGTTCCAGTTTCCATTTCCTCGAGCATAACAGATTTTGAAACTTCATATAAATAAGTGAGTCAGCGTGCAATCGGCGGGTGGGATTGCGCAAAACGGTAGTCACAACAGCTTTATCGATAGTCAATAGAGTACCTCTAATTGATGTTCAGTTAGATAGAGTCACGATGCGTGAATTAAGGAGCTATTATTATAGTAATATTCTACTGAGGCAATGCTGGTATAAATATGTATATCAAATATATTATATTGAGGCCAGTCGTGGTGCAGGGGCATAGTGTGCCTGTAAATCGACTGGTTGTGGGTTCGATCCCCACTCGAGGAGATGAAATATTTATCTACATTTATATTTTCATTTCTTGGCTCTGGTGTCGAGGGGAAACCGCGGCGTTAACTTCCACCACTCAACACGCCTCCAGAAATTGGCGGAAAGTGGGGAACGGAGTGTCTTAACACTAGATACCCTCTGCCATCCATAAGCAGCTATCTTAAAAAATCATCCTTGTATGTAGGTTGATGCATAGTTAGAATAAAAAAAATTAACTTTAAATTAAATTGATTTAAACTATTCTGTCGGATTAGTATAATAGTAATGCAGTATTTTTAGTGTTGATTGTTGTTTTGTTGTGTATTGCAAAGTAAACTTAAGTTAACTTTTTAAATATGATTTGTTGATGTCTTTTTAACGGTAACAAACTATTGTACGTTATCTTTATACACATTCTAAGGAAATATGCACAAAAGTAACTCGCAAAGCTTACACAAGTCATAGACCACATAATGGTCCATTACACCTTCAAATAGCGTTCGTTCCCCTTGTACACTCTACATTTACAATGTAAGGTCTAATTTAACTGAATATCGATGTGAGACGGCCATGTATTTGTAGTTACGATATATTGACCAGTTTTCGCATATTATTCAAATTTCATGGTAATAAATAACGTTCCGTTACAATATTTTGCAAGAATTAAAATGGAAAATATCAACATTATGTAACAAGAAAAATTGTATTAATCCTTCTGTGACTTCTCGTTTATTTATTTTTATCTTAACACTGTATCCCTTTAGTTTATCGACTTTTTTAAGTTCTTCCCGTTGACCTACAATCCTGAAGTTAATACGGAACCTGCGGTAGACGAGTCCGAATCACACTTGACTTCACCTTAATTTTTTAGATCCACACCACTCAGTAGCCAGTGCCCATAAACGCAATAGATGTATGAGTAAATACATTTAAGCATACGTAATATGAATGGATATATATTTTTTCTTTATTGATAGTCTAGTGATCTAAAATAAACTTTCACCGTGGACTTAGGTGAAGCGACATTACAAATACAAAGCACTTGTTAATTTAAAAGACACTTGCGCAATGGACGAGATTATGCATTCTAAAGCATCTAGTTTCTCTTTTCTCATGTCAAATTAGATTATTTTGTATGCAAATTATACTGTCTATAAATAAGTAATACATTTATATATTTTTCTTAAGATAGAGATGTAGAGGCTTAAGATTATTAAGATACAGAAACCTACAGAATCTCTTTCAGAAATTAGTAAAACTTTATCGTGTCATTTTATAAAACTTAAAATAGATACCAAAAAATACAAAAAAACAGCTGCTAAGCTTATTGATATAATAATTTTCTTTAGAAATTTTCATAAATAGTGATCTGCTTAGAAAAATACTCGAGTAATGTTACCATCAGGCATAACAATCTTTTTTTTCACGTAGTAAAATAACAAAGAAAAATTATAAGTACAAAAACGGGACCTATAAGTAATTGTTCAATCAATAAAATCTTCACCAGGAACTCCGCATAATTTGAAGAGGTCCCGTACAGTCGGGGACAAAAATTGTTTTTATAATTTTTTTATTATTAAATAATCAGCTTCACGCTGTATCCCGCACACTGCAGGGTAGGCAGAGGGAACCCAGTGTGTTAAGACACTCTGTTCCCCACTTTCTGCCGAATTCTGGAGGCATTGCGTGTTGAGTGGCAGAATTCAACGCCGTGCTTAACCTCGACACCAGAGCGAAGAAATGGAAATATAAATTTAAGTAAATATTTCATTTTCTCGAGTGGGGATCGAACCCACAACCAGTCGGTTTACAGTCACACCTCATGCCTGATGCCGCTGCGCCACCACTGGCCTCATTTTTTTTATTACTAAATTATATTGAATAAACTTGAGCGTATTCAAAATTTATGTATTCGATTCATATTTGGCTTACGCAAATTTGATCACATCTCTGATTTCCGGAAAAAACTCAAGTGGCTCCCTATCCGCCTTCGCAGGAATTCTCACATACTTCATCTTCTCTACTGCATTCTGTTCAATCCAACTTCCCCTCCTTATCTTAAAGAACGTTTTGAGTTTTTAGGCGAGGCACATTCCCGATCTCTGCGCTCTGAACGTAATCTCACCCTAAAGATTCCTTCTCACACTTCTTCCTTTTACAGCAGTTCATTTACAGTAACTGCGTGTTGATTGTGGAACTCACTTCCTTTAGAAGACAGAAATTCTAAAACATTTCTAACTTTCAAACGTCGCTTAAAGTTACACTTTATGACACTTTAAGGGTAATATTCTTTTTTTTTTTTTGCCATTTCACTGCTTACTCTTACCTTTTAGTTTTTTTATATCGTTATATATGTATGTTTAGTTGTATATATATATATATATATGTATGTATATTAATATAGTATATATATTAGTATATATATTTATATATATGTGTATGTAGTATGTATTTATTTATATGTAATTTTGTATATTATATTTTTATATGTATATTATAGTGCAACAGTACGTCTGTATTGTGTGGTATGTATAGATATTACATTTTATTTATTTTAACTCTAAATCTACACTATTTGCACCCTATCCCTATCTTAATTTGCTATTTCCTCTGCCTTAAGATTGCCTGGCAGAGATTGCTATTAAGCAATAAGGCCGCCTTTTGTACATTTATATTTTGTTTTTATTATATTTCTGTATCATTTCTTGGGTGTACAATAAAGAGTTATTATTATTATTATATTGGGGTTCTTAATGAGAGTGACTTTGATGTAAAAAGGGGTATTGTTGTGTATGGTCGTTTCTCTGAAGGTATTTAATTACTATAGGATTATTTGGTACCTTGTCAAGTAGTTTTTTAAAATTATCTTCTTATTGAATTTTATTTTCTGTACTGAAAAGAAGGTAAAATTTTTGCAACTTCTGGATAAGAAGATTATTTAAATAATTGTGCCTCTGGATGTTGATTGTTGTCGTAAATAATATCCTGGGCCTGTCATTTATATTCGTGATAAATTCTTGGATATTAGGCTGCTGGATGCCTTCCTCAGAAGGGGGCCATCATATTGTGAGGGGGCCATCTAAATGCGTATTTTTATTTTGGTTTTTCTTGATTATGTACATCTTAAAAAATTGAATACGTTTGCTCATTACCAGGGCTTAAATTTTCTTTATACTTAAATTATTTTTATTCGTTGTATGATAAAATTAATTTTCATAACCTCGGTTACCATTTTTTTTATATTCAATAGAAATAGCTTGCATTAAATCTTTAACTGGAGTTACTCGTGTATTATTAGAATTAATAAATTTATCATCAGTAGTAATATGTGTATGTCTCACATTTTTAAATTTCGAAGGAGTAGTAAATGGTTCTTTAATATATTAATTGAATTTCTCACGATCACTAAATTGAAAAAAAAACTTAATTATTGTTCAAATCTGATTTTTTATTGTTATTTAAAATAAATTGAGATATTAATTGATGAAAAATCAAATCAAAAATAATATTTTAAAAGTAAGCACAAGTGCTATATATCCCAATTTCAGGCAGCAGGTAAAGCATTTTACGCATCATAATAAAGTTATTTGTGCTCATATTTCTTAATTTATCTAATATTTATCTTAGTTTATTTAAAATAATTTAGTATCATTATTTATTTCATTTACAAATCAGACGCACGATTATATAATTATTTAGTAGTACCACCCACAACTAATACTAATTTTCTTTTACTAATAATGTTAAATCTAAATTGTCAAGATAAGAAGTCTGACACAATGCTTATCAAAGCTAAGCTACTTAATTAAAGATATTTTTTGCGTCACGCTGTATAACGTACACAACGTGGTAGGCAGAAAGAAAGTAGTGTTAAGACACTCCATTAACTTTTACGCTGAATTCTGTAGGCTTTGTGTGTTCAGTGACGGAAGTAAACGCCGCATTTTGCCTCAATACCAGAGCGAAGAAAATGAAAATATTAAATATTCGATTTCCGCTAGTGGGAATCGAAACCACAATCTGTCACGTTTACACACACTTTGTGCCGCTGCGCCACGAGTGGCCT
The DNA here is from genome assembly GCA_013421005.1 of Heliconius erato x Heliconius himera. Lineage (NCBI taxonomy): Eukaryota > Metazoa > Arthropoda > Insecta > Lepidoptera > Nymphalidae > Heliconius > Heliconius erato x Heliconius himera. Next base: position 30,362 of record JAATLQ010036892.1, on the reverse strand, counting down.
CAAAAAAAATCACTTTTATAGTTTTGACAATTCATTCTGTAAAAATATCTAACCATCCAACCGGATTTAAATAGATTATAGATAGCCTATTCAATACTTGTATTATGCACCAATTTGATGGACCACTTTCGTTAATATAATAGCTTTTTTTTTTATATTGGTATACTGGTTTATATATTATCATAATTACATCTGATTTATTTGTACTGAGATAAAGAATAATTTATTAAAATCAGCTGCATAATCTTTCTATTTTAGGCACAGATGTCTTATTTCATTAATACAATAAATTCAAAATGTCTTTTTGAAAGTAGCTTGTGATTTTATTTCTTCTTATATTAATTTCAAGTCTCAGTTGAAAAGCTTTTCTGACTTAAGAACTAAGCACGATTGTGATTAAAATGTTGTTGCAATTGTTCTTAAAGAAATTGCTCTATTTTTTAACGCTTTTGACGTTTACGTTTTTGTTGATTTTAAATTATGTTAACCCTTTTCTATATATGGGAAATGCGTATACGCAAACCGCCTCGGCGGATGGTAAGTAGTGCCACTTGGGCGATACTCGGGGACTCACGGGTGTACCCAATTTTACCCACTAAAACCCAACAGAACCCCTCTCCACCTTTATGAGACGCCGCAGGATCGCTGGCGCATACCACTGCGATGCTTCGATGGAAGGCCTAGGAAGGCATCCGCAGCCTTTCTGACTTGAGGAAGATTTTCACGATCCTCCTTCAGTACCTTCCTTAAGATAGGGCAAGTTGGGATGCGTACAGAGACTTTTTCTACTCCCTGGCCTACGTAGGCAGATCGAATCTGCCTAAACACTGGGCTCCCTCTCCCTCTTACCTCCACTTAATTAGAAGACGCACTTAAAAATAATGCAATCATAGTCACTGTGCATTTTGTATAAAATACGCCAAGAAGTCAACACATATAGGGTACTCCCCGTGGACCTACCATTATAAAACTTATCAATAAGCGAGAACTTGTAGTATATAAAACAAAAAAAAATCCAAAAAGAGAAAAATGGTTTTAACCCCCTGCCAGAAGAAACCCCTAAATATCTAATAAGCTATACGGACACATGAGGAACAAATACCGACTTTCCTCACTTAAAATAATAATTATTATTCAATAATGAAAATGGTTCTTGTAACTTTGCTATATTATATTCGGAGGCACTTATCTAAATATAACTTATCAGGGTTTTGGTGTCTGGCAATGGATAACGTCATTTCTATTATTATTCCATAAATAAGAAAATATAAAAAATGAATTTTATAATCTTCGATGAACTATACACTGGATTAAGGATTACAATCTTAAAAATATATAGATAATTGTTCAATTTTTATTTGTTTTATAGCATTTCTACTGATTTATTTCTTTGGGCACCTAAGAAATGATTAATTAGATTATTAAAATTTAATATGTATATATATCAGTACCAGTGGCAGAGGGAACCTAGAAGTCGTGTTAAGATACTTCGTTCCCTATCAAAACATTTCTGCTTACCATTTTCCGCCAAATTCTGGAGGTATTGAGTGTTGAGTGCCAGAACTTAAAGCTCCGTTCTTCTCGTTAGTCGTTTCGCCCATTACTAAAGCCTGGAGGTAAAATATTAAATCTTTCATTTTCCCGAGTGGAAATCGAACCCGCAACCTTCGCGTTTGCAGTCACCCGCGTGTGCACCAACGCCACGATAGCCTCCTCGCATCGAGATCGAGCTATCGCATGTTAGAAGCCGCATTCCATTGATATTAAACTGTATGATGAACTTCACGCTTTATGCTTAGCGGGGTAGTCAGAGAGAACGAAGCGCCAAACGCTACGGTCTCTACTTACCTCTTTCGCTTCTTCCACTGTCATCAACCCCTTCATACATGCTCAAGAATCTTTGATACTGTGTCTTTTATTTTAGTAATAATTTAAAGTAAGACTTTATTATTTTGTAAATTTACTAAGCTTGTCAACCTTTAGTCAACTTAGCGACTCCATAACTTCCAAGTTCTATTTTATATCAAAGAATTTAACCCTCTGCGACTGAAGTGGCTTAATTTTTACAATTATACTGACGTGGTAGTATTATTATCCATTTTTCGATTATGATGAGAAAAAAAAGTATTTGGTTGTTTGTGACTATTCTATTCAAGATTTTTTTTATTTTTTATTTAATATTAGTATAAATATATATAATTTATGTTAATAAAATTAAATTCTAAAATAACGAGAAATAAAACAAAAACACACATTATCTAAAATACAGATAGTATGAAAATATAACCATTTTACTGAGATGGTAGTCTAGTATCTTAACGTTGACTTGATAATCTCGTGGACTACGAGACTCTCGATCTATGATCTGGCTGCTTTCGGCTCCCTCTCTATTATTATAAATACAAAACATTAAAGAATAAAAAGAATTTCGTTGTATGGATATCAATTTGACGATTCAAATGTGCTTATAAGAGTTTATTTGAATAAAGAATATTTTGAATTTGAATTATAAGTGCGCACTTCCTGCCAAATTTTATGGCTGTAAGTATAAATACAGCAACAACGATGCAAAGTAGACCTACATATTATATTTAAATTTTAGCTTGATACCTTCACACGATTTCGACATAAAAATGGTTTTGATAAACAGACTGACGGACAGAAAGTGATCCTATACGGGTTAATTTTTTTTTATTTATTAAACGTAAAATATTGTATCTGTCATAATATTATTAATACGAGACAAAACATATTATTGGAGCAATAAAATACTTTCGTTTTATTTAAAGATCTATTTATTTAAAAGAGTAAAAACTTCATATTAACACAAAACATTAAAAAATTTCTACTCAATAACACTTACTACTATTTAAAATCAATAACATTTATAATTACGAACAGATATTTCAGCCTTTTCTTAGAAATAAACAAATTATTTAAATTTTACTTGTTTCTAATAACTGGCACAGGAATATGCTTAACAACTTTAAACGGCACAGGGTATGGATGCGGCACTTTAACTTCATAAGGTTCAGGTACTGGAACAAGAATTGGCCTAGGTACTGGCACCTTTACTCTTTCGATTACAGGAACTGGATGGTGCTTGATAATTCTCACTTCTTTATGAATCACTATAGGTGGTCTTTGGTTGATGCGACTGGCCTGGTCCCTATTGTTTTGCTTTTCAACATCGGATGCTTCTTTTAAAATAAGCTCGATTTGTTTTTCTATATCAGATTTCATATCTTCTTGGTTTTTCGAGGCAGATTGCCAATTTTCTGTCCTGGCTGGCTTTTCACTATCACTAGATGATTCAGAATTTATTTGTTCTTTGTTAATGACAGACAAACCTCTCAATTGAGCACGATTGTGATTTAAAATTCTGTTCCAGTGCTGTTGAAGTTCGTCCTGTAAAAGTGCTTCTTCTTGTTTTTTAGCAGCACTATTGAATGAGTTCCACTCAGATTCTTGACTTTCTCCTTCTTCCTGATTTTTAACATTGTGTTGTTGTTCTTTTGCGTATTGCTCAAAATTAAAATTGTATGCATCTACACTGTCAGCTTGGTTTTCAGTAACAGGTTTATCTTCGGAATAAAATACACCTTGCCACTCGTTTTTAGGCTCTTCAGCTTGTAATGATTTGAAATAATGTGACCACTCATTTTGTTGTTGTTCACTGTTGTAATCTTGGAAAGATAATTGTTGCTCTCCTTGTTTATTTTCGACGAGTGATTCCTTACTTTTTGAATTTTTTGCAGCTTGCAAAGCTTTAATTTCACTTGGAGTAAGATATAAAATTATCTCTTTTGTAGCATATCTTTTATTTGGACCTTTAGACGATTGCAAAGATTGGGATACTTCTTTTGAAATTTTAGGACCAAAAGGTAATTGCTTTGCTGCACTAAGAGCCACTAAAGCTAAAATCAAATATATCTGCAAAAAAATAATATAATTAAATATTTGTATGTCATGTCACATTTAGAACAAATTTTAATATAGAATAATATAACATTAATAAGTCAAGTAAACATTGTAATTAAAAATTATCGAAACCGACATATTTAATGTTATTTAAGAGATACTTACAGACAACTGCATCTTTAAGGCTTACGGCACTCTTCGATGCGTGCGGCTGGATATCTGTTGTAGACTGAAAAACTCACGACTGTTTTATACCCAAAATTCTTCATAAGAGCCCCAACTACTTTCGATTAGTAATGGTTAGAATAAATTAATTATATTTCGATTTCTTATACTTGCGCAAGACTCAAAATTTTATGTACGATTCAAAATATACTTACAATACAAGAAGGAATATATTTTTTGAAAAACGTTTTTTTTTTCTCTTTTTATAGCCTTATGAATTATTTAACTATTCAAATATCCAACACTTATAATCAACCGTTGTTTACATTTTTTTAGTTGTATCAGCACACAGCAGAGTAGACAATTTCTGGAGGCATTGCATATGGAGTGGCGAAACTCAACGCCGTGACATTGCCTCGACACCAGAACGAAGAAATGAAGATATTAAATATTTTATTTACTCTAGTAGGAATCGTACCCTCAACCTGTCGCGCTTACAATTGCACGCTTATACTTCTGCGACAAGAATCATTCCTGATTTACTTGTCAGTTGGCAATTTACTTAATGCGAAATGCGCTGAAAAATAATTTAATATCTCATTTTAAATGATTATGACTTTCATGGAACAACGAAAAATAACTAAGACAGGCATCACTGTTCTAAAAATTTTGTAGGAAATTTAATCGTTTTCCTGTGTATTTCCTGTCTACTTAAAACAATTATTTCAACATAAATTTTTGTTAGTTAATAAATATTTAACTCATAAAGCCAGATCAGTCGTGGCGCAGTGGCACAAAGTGTGACTGTAAAATCGATTGGTTGGGGCTTCGATCCCCAGAAGATGAAATATTTACTTAAATTTATATGTCCATTTCATCGCTCTGGTGTTGAGGCAAAAGCGCGTCGTTGAGTTCTGCCACAGTTGAATTCGGCAGAAAATGGGGAACGGAGTGTCTTAACACAGGCTCCCTCTGCCTACCCTGCTCTATGCGGGATACAGCGTAAAGCTAATTTAATTTTAATTTTATAAAATATTTACGGAAACGGAAAAAAATAACTATCATATTTGATATATTAGCGTTAAAAAATAACAAGCTGTAACAAGCAAAGTAACAAGGCAAAAAGCGGCGTTCATTTCTGTCACCCAACATGTAATGCTTTGAAAATCGGCGGAAAGTGGGGAACGGAGTGCCTTGAGTCGTGGTTCCCTCTGTCTATTCTGGTATATCCAGGTTACAGTGTTAAGCTGAAAAAAAAATGGAGTACCTACATATATTTTAAAAATGAATTCACTAAACAAATTTAACGCTATATTAGCTATATTAGTGTTAAAATCTCTTAAATTTTTCAGATACTATCGAAATAATATGTTTAAAAAAAATTCTTCAAGACTTTATTGTAAAGTTTTTCTATACTTATTATTTTCTCTCAATATATGCGAGATTATTAAAAATATTTTTCTTATTTGTTTTTAACACATTAGTCATTAATAACATGAATTTTTTTTATTTCTTGTCAATGTCTTATGTCGACGGTTTCAATTAATCTGTTAGAAATAGAGTCATTATCCAATTAGCTTTATGTATAAATATAAAAATATTTAAATATTTAAATTTTTGCTTTAATTTCACTTTTTGCCTAATTCTCGAGGCATTGTGTGTTCAGTGATGGAAATCGACGTCGTGCTTAGCCTTGCTATCAGAGCGAGGAAATGAAAATATTCATTAAAAAAAAAATCAGTTTCACGCTGTATCCGGCACACAGTAGGATAGGCAGAGGGAATCCAGTGTTAAGACACTCCGTTCCCCACTTTCTGCCGGATTCTGGAGGCACTGCGTGTTGAGTGGCAGAACTCAACGCCGAGCTTTGCTTCGACACCAGAGCGAAAAAATGGAAATATAAATTTAAGTAAATATTTCATCTCCTCGAGTGGGGATCGAACCCACAACCAGTCGGTTTTACAGTCACACTTTGTGCCGCCGCGCGGCGACTGGCCTCTAAGGAAAATATTCATTTCATTATAAATTTTATTCCCCTGAGTAGGAATCGAACCCACAAGATCTGCGTTTACAGCCGCACGCTTATCTCTGTGACAGGACCGCCTAAAAATAAATGTTTAAAAAAAAATCTGCTTCACGCTGTATCCCGCACACAGCAGGGTAGGCAGAGGGAACCTAGTGTTAAGACGCCGTTCCCCACTTTCTTCCGAATTCTGGAGGCATTGCGTGTTGAGTGGCAGAACCCAACGCCGCGGTTAACCTCGACACCAGAGCGAAGAAATAGAAATATAAATTTAAGTAAATATTTCATCTCCTTGAGTGGGGATCGAATCCACAATCATTCGGTTTTAGAGTCACACCTCGTGCCACTGCGCCACGACTAGCCTGTCTATAATCTAAATAAATGTGTTATTATTATTATTTAAATTTTACAAAAGGGTATTCCCTTTTGTAATTAAATATTAATGAAAAATGCTATCAGAATATACTTACATACGAACATAATATGTATGTATGTTCACCGTACGGTTATTTCTAATGAAAATAAAAGCTTGCATATAATACTTCATATATTTAATTTCTTTAAAGTAACTTCCTTAAACTTAGCTTTCAGGTGGAGCTGAACTGGCAGATTCTTCTGCGACGGTTGTTGACATTAGTGTACCTGCAGTTTAAAATTATATTATTTAACAAAATCAAATCACATAATTGAATATTATTAATAACAAATGTATTAATGGGGCCAGTCGTAGCACAGGGGCGCAAAGTGTGACTCTAAACACGATAGGTTGTGGGTTCGATTTCCATTCGAGGTAATTAAATATTTAATATTTTAATTTCTTCGTTCTGCCTGGCATAAAGGCAAAATGCAGCGATGAGTTTCGCCTCTCAACAAGCAATGCCTATAGAATTCAGTGGAAAGTAGGGAACGGAGTGTCTAATGTTACGTTTCCTCGCCTACCCTGCTTTATGCGGGATACGGCGTGACGGCGTTAAAAAAAAAACTACAATTTCACATAAAAATATTGAACATAATATTCAACGTTTTTGTTAGAATCGATATATACACTATACATATTATATATTCATATATATTTAATGTGAAAAATATTATATACCATCGTCTGTGCCTGTTGGTGAAATCGGTGCTGCTGATGATGGCGATCCATCTTGAATCAAATAAAAAGAAAATCGGTTAATAATGTAAAGGATATAAGCACTAACACCAATTATTTTATATTATTCTAATAAATATATTACCTGGAGTGGGTTTACTATCATCCGGTGGGGCTTCGTTAGACTTGTCCCTAAGGAGTAAAACCATAATTAAATATTGTCATCTTTACTTCTTATGTAATAAAAAAATTATGAGGCCGTCGTGGCGCAGTGGCACAAGCGTGTGACTCTAAGGGCGACGGCTGTAGATCCCTTCCCACAGCCGTAACAACTCGGGGAAATTAATTATTATTTATTAATATTTTCATTTCTATTTTTTACAAGGCAAAGCGAGGCGTTGAGTTCCGCCACTCAAGTCTTAACACTAGATTCCCTCTGCTTCTATTGGGATTAAGCGTGAAGCGAAAAAAAATATGCTGTACGTACCTACATACTATAATACGTGTAATATTTAGATTTATATATAAATCAATTTAACATAAGAAATAGAAATGTACTTGCCTTATTTCTAGAATAGTTTTTGTTATCGTTTCCCCATCAGTAGTAAAAACAGCTTGATAAACCCCTTCAAATACCGGCATATACTCTGTTATGCGGATTAGAATAGAGGATGGGGTTACCTGTAAAATTTTTTTGTATATGTTACCGGACAAACCCGATTTTAGGACAAACTAGTTTGGACTAGGATGTTCTAGTTTTTCCTGACCACACTAGGATAAACTAGTTTGGCCTTATTGATTACAGGCTGAACTGGTTTGGCCTAATAGCGTTAGGATAAACTAGTTCAGCCTGGTAGAACTGTTAGGTTAGGTTAGGTTAGGTTTTTTTTTTTTTATAATGTTGAATACTTGCAACCTCCGTCGT
>JAATLQ010036892.1:0-22135 GCA_013421005.1 Heliconius erato x Heliconius himera | reverse complement strand
TACAGGTAACCCCATCCTCTATTCTAATCCGCATAACAGAGTATATGCCGGTATTTGAAGGGGTTTATCAAGCTGTTTTTACTACTGATGGGGAAACGATAACAAAAACTATTCTAGAAATAAGGCAAGTACATTTCTATTTCTTATGTTAAATTGATTTATATATAAATCTAAATATTACACGTATTATAGTATGTAGGTACGTACAGCATATTTTTTTTCGCTTCACGCTTAATCCCAATAGAAGCAGAGGGAATCTAGTGTTAAGACTTGAGTGGCGGAACTCAACGCCTCGCTTTGCCTTGTAAAAAATAGAAATGAAAATATTAATAAATAATAATTAATTTCCCCGAGTTGTTACGGCTGTGGGAAGGGATCTACAGCCGTCGCCCTTAGAGTCACACGCTTGTGCCACTGCGCCACGACGGCCTCATAATTTTTTTATTACATAAGAAGTAAAGATGACAATATTTAATTATGGTTTTACTCCTTAGGGACAAGTCTAACGAAGCCCCACCGGATGATAGTAAACCCACTCCAGGTAATATATTTATTAGAATAATATAAAATAATTGGTGTTAGTGCTTATATCCTTTACATTATTAACCGATTTTCTTTTTATTTGATTCAAGATGGATCGCCATCATCAGCAGCACCGATTTCACCAACAGGCACAGACGATGGTATATAATATTTTTCACATTAAATATATATGAATATATAATATGTATAGTGTATATATCGATTCTAACAAAAACGTTGAATATTATGTTCAATATTTTTATGTGAAATTGTAGTTTTTTTTTTAACGCCGTCACGCCGTATCCCGCATAAAGCAGGGTAGGCGAGGAAACGTAACATTAGACACTCCGTTCCCTACTTTCCACTGAATTCTATAGGCATTGCTTGTTGAGAGGCGAAACTCATCGCTGCATTTTGCCTTTATGCCAGGCAGAACGAAGAAATTAAAATATTAAATATTTAATTACCTCGAATGGAAATCGAACCCACAACCTATCGTGTTTAGAGTCACACTTTGCGCCCCTGTGCTACGACTGGCCCCATTAATACATTTGTTATTAATAATATTCAATTATGTGATTTGATTTTGTTAAATAATATAATTTTAAACTGCAGGTACACTAATGTCAACAACCGTCGCAGAAGAATCTGCCAGTTCAGCTCCACCTGAAAGCTAAGTTTAAGGAAGTTACTTTAAAGAAATTAAATATATGAAGTATTATATGCAAGCTTTTATTTTCATTAGAAATAACCGTACGGTGAACATACATACATATTATGTTCGTATGTAAGTATATTCTGATAGCATTTTTCATTAATATTTAATTACAAAAGGGAATACCCTTTTGTAAAATTTAAATAATAATAATAACACATTTATTTAGATTATAGACAGGCTAGTCGTGGCGCAGTGGCACGAGGTGTGACTCTAAAACCGAATGATTGTGGATTCGATCCCCACTCAAGGAGATGAAATATTTACTTAAATTTATATTTCTATTTCTTCGCTCTGGTGTCGAGGTTAACCGCGGCGTTGGGTTCTGCCACTCAACACGCAATGCCTCCAGAATTCGGAAGAAAGTGGGGAACGGCGTCTTAACACTAGGTTCCCTCTGCCTACCCTGCTGTGTGCGGGATACAGCGTGAAGCAGATTTTTTTTTAAACATTTATTTTTAGGCGGTCCTGTCACAGAGATAAGCGTGCGGCTGTAAACGCAGATCTTGTGGGTTCGATTCCTACTCAGGGGAATAAAATTTATAATGAAATGAATATTTTCCTTAGAGGCCAGTCGCCGCGCGGCGGCACAAAGTGTGACTGTAAAACCGACTGGTTGTGGGTTCGATCCCCACTCGAGGAGATGAAATATTTACTTAAATTTATATTTCCATTTTTTCGCTCTGGTGTCGAAGCAAAGCTCGGCGTTGAGTTCTGCCACTCAACACGCAGTGCCTCCAGAATCCGGCAGAAAGTGGGGAACGGAGTGTCTTAACACTGGATTCCCTCTGCCTATCCTACTGTGTGCCGGATACAGCGTGAAACTGATTTTTTTTTTAATGAATATTTTCATTTCCTCGCTCTGATAGCAAGGCTAAGCACGACGTCGATTTCCATCACTGAACACACAATGCCTCGAGAATTAGGCAAAAAGTGAAATTAAAGCAAAAATTTAAATATTTAAATATTTTTATATTTATACATAAAGCTAATTGGATAATGACTCTATTTCTAACAGATTAATTGAAACCGTCGACATAAGACATTGACAAGAAATAAAAAAAATTCATGTTATTAATGACTAATGTGTTAAAAACAAATAAGAAAAATATTTTTAATAATCTCGCATATATTGAGAGAAAATAATAAGTATAGAAAAACTTTACAATAAAGTCTTGAAGAATTTTTTTTAAACATATTATTTCGATAGTATCTGAAAAATTTAAGAGATTTTAACACTAATATAGCTAATATAGCGTTAAATTTGTTTAGTGAATTCATTTTTAAAATATATGTAGGTACTCCATTTTTTTTTCAGCTTAACACTGTAACCTGGATATACCAGAATAGACAGAGGGAACCACGACTCAAGGCACTCCGTTCCCCACTTTCCGCCGATTTTCAAAGCATTACATGTTGGGTGACAGAAATGAACGCCGCTTTTTGCCTTGTTACTTTGCTTGTTACAGCTTGTTATTTTTTAACGCTAATATATCAAATATGATAGTTATTTTTTTCCGTTTCCGTAAATATTTTATAAAATTAAAATTAAATTAGCTTTACGCTGTATCCCGCATAGAGCAGGGTAGGCAGAGGGAGCCTGTGTTAAGACACTCCGTTCCCCATTTTCTGCCGAATTCAACTGTGGCAGAACTCAACGACGCGCTTTTGCCTCAACACCAGAGCGATGAAATGGACATATAAATTTAAGTAAATATTTCATCTTCTGGGGATCGAAGCCCCAACCAATCGATTTTACAGTCACACTTTGTGCCACTGCGCCACGACTGATCTGGCTTTATGAGTTAAATATTTATTAACTAACAAAAATTTATGTTGAAATAATTGTTTTAAGTAGACAGGAAATACACAGGAAAACGATTAAATTTCCTACAAAATTTTTAGAACAGTGATGCCTGTCTTAGTTATTTTTCGTTGTTCCATGAAAGTCATAATCATTTAAAATGAGATATTAAATTATTTTTCAGCGCATTTCGCATTAAGTAAATTGCCAACTGACAAGTAAATCAGGAATGATTCTTGTCGCAGAAGTATAAGCGTGCAATTGTAAGCGCGACAGGTTGAGGGTACGATTCCTACTAGAGTAAATAAAATATTTAATATCTTCATTTCTTCGTTCTGGTGTCGAGGCAATGTCACGGCGTTGAGTTTCGCCACTCCATATGCAATGCCTCCAGAAATTGTCTACTCTGCTGTGTGCTGATACAACTAAAAAAATGTAAACAACGGTTGATTATAAGTGTTGGATATTTGAATAGTTAAATAATTCATAAGGCTATAAAAAGAGAAAAAAAAAACGTTTTTCAAAAAATATATTCCTTCTTGTATTGTAAGTATATTTTGAATCGTACATAAAATTTTGAGTCTTGCGCAAGTATAAGAAATCGAAATATAATTAATTTATTCTAACCATTACTAATCGAAAGTAGTTGGGGCTCTTATGAAGAATTTTGGGTATAAAACAGTCGTGAGTTTTTCAGTCTACAACAGATATCCAGCCGCACGCATCGAAGAGTGCCGTAAGCCTTAAAGATGCAGTTGTCTGTAAGTATCTCTTAAATAACATTAAATATGTCGGTTTCGATAATTTTTAATTACAATGTTTACTTGACTTATTAATGTTATATTATTCTATATTAAAATTTGTTCTAAATGTGACATGACATACAAATATTTAATTATATTATTTTTTTGCAGATATATTTGATTTTAGCTTTAGTGGCTCTTAGTGCAGCAAAGCAATTACCTTTTGGTCCTAAAATTTCAAAAGAAGTATCCCAATCTTTGCAATCGTCTAAAGGTCCAAATAAAAGATATGCTACAAAAGAGATAATTTTATATCTTACTCCAAGTGAAATTAAAGCTTTGCAAGCTGCAAAAAATTCAAAAAGTAAGGAATCACTCGTCGAAAATAAACAAGGAGAGCAACAATTATCTTTCCAAGATTACAACAGTGAACAACAACAAAATGAGTGGTCACATTATTTCAAATCATTACAAGCTGAAGAGCCTAAAAACGAGTGGCAAGGTGTATTTTATTCCGAAGATAAACCTGTTACTGAAAACCAAGCTGACAGTGTAGATGCATACAATTTTAATTTTGAGCAATACGCAAAAGAACAACAACACAATGTTAAAAATCAGGAAGAAGGAGAAAGTCAAGAATCTGAGTGGAACTCATTCAATAGTGCTGCTAAAAAACAAGAAGAAGCACTTTTACAGGACGAACTTCAACAGCACTGGAACAGAATTTTAAATCACAATCGTGCTCAATTGAGAGGTTTGTCTGTCATTAACAAAGAACAAATAAATTCTGAATCATCTAGTGATAGTGAAAAGCCAGCCAGGACAGAAAATTGGCAATCTGCCTCGAAAAACCAAGAAGATATGAAATCTGATATAGAAAAACAAATCGAGCTTATTTTAAAAGAAGCATCCGATGTTGAAAAGCAAAACAATAGGGACCAGGCCAGTCGCATCAACCAAAGACCACCTATAGTGATTCATAAAGAAGTGAGAATTATCAAGCACCATCCAGTTCCTGTAATCGAAAGAGTAAAGGTGCCAGTACCTAGGCCAATTCTTGTTCCAGTACCTGAACCTTATGAAGTTAAAGTGCCGCATCCATACCCTGTGCCGTTTAAAGTTGTTAAGCATATTCCTGTGCCAGTTATTAGAAACAAGTAAAATTTAAATAATTTGTTTATTTCTAAGAAAAGGCTGAAATATCTGTTCGTAATTATAAATGTTATTGATTTTAAATAGTAGTAAGTGTTATTGAGTAGAAATTTTTTAATGTTTTGTGTTAATATGAAGTTTTTACTCTTTTAAATAAATAGATCTTTAAATAAAACGAAAGTATTTTATTGCTCCAATAATATGTTTTGTCTCGTATTAATAATATTATGACAGATACAATATTTTACGTTTAATAAATAAAAAAAAATTAACCCGTATAGGATCACTTTCTGTCCGTCAGTCTGTTTATCAAAACCATTTTTATGTCGAAATCGTGTGAAGGTATCAAGCTAAAATTTAAATATAATATGTAGGTCTACTTTGCATCGTTGTTGCTGTATTTATACTTACAGCCATAAAATTTGGCAGGAAGTGCGCACTTATAATTCAAATTCAAAATATTCTTTATTCAAATAAACTCTTATAAGCACATTTGAATCGTCAAATTGATATCCATACAACGAAATTCTTTTTATTCTTTAATGTTTTGTATTTATAATAATAGAGAGGGAGCCGAAAGCAGCCAGATCATAGATCGAGAGTCTCGTAGTCCACGAGATTATCAAGTCAACGTTAAGATACTAGACTACCATCTCAGTAAAATGGTTATATTTTCATACTATCTGTATTTTAGATAATGTGTGTTTTTGTTTTATTTCTCGTTATTTTAGAATTTAATTTTATTAACATAAATTATATATATTTATACTAATATTAAATAAAAAATAAAAAAAATCTTGAATAGAATAGTCACAAACAACCAAATACTTTTTTTTCTCATCATAATCGAAAAATGGATAATAATACTACCACGTCAGTATAATTGTAAAAATTAAGCCACTTCAGTCGCAGAGGGTTAAATTCTTTGATATAAAATAGAACTTGGAAGTTATGGAGTCGCTAAGTTGACTAAAGGTTGACAAGCTTAGTAAATTTACAAAATAATAAAGTCTTACTTTAAATTATTACTAAAATAAAAGACACAGTATCAAAGATTCTTGAGCATGTATGAAGGGGTTGATGACAGTGGAAGAAGCGAAAGAGGTAAGTAGAGACCGTAGCGTTTGGCGCTTCGTTCTCTCTGACTACCCCGCTAAGCATAAAGCGTGAAGTTCATCATACAGTTTAATATCAATGGAATGCGGCTTCTAACATGCGATAGCTCGATCTCGATGCGAGGAGGCTATCGTGGCGTTGGTGCACACGCGGGTGACTGCAAACGCGAAGGTTGCGGGTTCGATTTCCACTCGGGAAAATGAAAGATTTAATATTTTACCTCCAGGCTTTAGTAATGGGCGAAACGACTAACGAGAAGAACGGAGCTTTAAGTTCTGGCACTCAACACTCAATACCTCCAGAATTTGGCGGAAAATGGTAAGCAGAAATGTTTTGATAGGGAACGAAGTATCTTAACACGACTTCTAGGTTCCCTCTGCCACTGGTACTGATATATATACATATTAAATTTTAATAATCTAATTAATCATTTCTTAGGTGCCCAAAGAAATAAATCAGTAGAAATGCTATAAAACAAATAAAAATTGAACAATTATCTATATATTTTTAAGATTGTAATCCTTAATCCAGTGTATAGTTCATCGAAGATTATAAAATTCATTTTTTATATTTTCTTATTTATGGAATAATAATAGAAATGACGTTATCCATTGCCAGACACCAAAACCCTGATAAGTTATATTTAGATAAGTGCCTCCGAATATAATATAGCAAAGTTACAAGAACCATTTTCATTATTGAATAATAATTATTATTTTAAGTGAGGAAAGTCGGTATTTGTTCCTCATGTGTCCGTATAGCTTATTAGATATTTAGGGGTTTCTTCTGGCAGGGGGTTAAAACCATTTTTCTCTTTTTGGATTTTTTTTTGTTTTATATACTACAAGTTCTCGCTTATTGATAAGTTTTATAATGGTAGGTCCACGGGGAGTACCCTATATGTGTTGACTTCTTGGCGTATTTTATACAAAATGCACAGTGACTATGATTGCATTATTTTTAAGTGCGTCTTCTAATTAAGTGGAGGTAAGAGGGAGAGGGAGCCCAGTGTTTAGGCAGATTCGATCTGCCTACGTAGGCCAGGGAGTAGAAAAAGTCTCTGTACGCATCCCAACTTGCCCTATCTTAAGGAAGGTACTGAAGGAGGATCGTGAAAATCTTCCTCAAGTCAGAAAGGCTGCGGATGCCTTCCTAGGCCTTCCATCGAAGCATCGCAGTGGTATGCGCCAGCGATCCTGCGGCGTCTCATAAAGGTGGAGAGGGGTTCTGTTGGGTTTTAGTGGGTAAAATTGGGTACACCCGTGAGTCCCCGAGTATCGCCCAAGTGGCACTACTTACCATCCGCCGAGGCGGTTTGCGTATACGCATTTCCCATATATAGAAAAGGGTTAACATAATTTAAAATCAACAAAAACGTAAACGTCAAAAGCGTTAAAAAATAGAGCAATTTCTTTAAGAACAATTGCAACAACATTTTAATCACAATCGTGCTTAGTTCTTAAGTCAGAAAAGCTTTTCAACTGAGACTTGAAATTAATATAAGAAGAAATAAAATCACAAGCTACTTTCAAAAAGACATTTTGAATTTATTGTATTAATGAAATAAGACATCTGTGCCTAAAATAGAAAGATTATGCAGCTGATTTTAATAAATTATTCTTTATCTCAGTACAAATAAATCAGATGTAATTATGATAATATATAAACCAGTATACCAATATAAAAAAAAAAGCTATTATATTAACGAAAGTGGTCCATCAAATTGGTGCATAATACAAGTATTGAATAGGCTATCTATAATCTATTTAAATCCGGTTGGATGGTTAGATATTTTTACAGAATGAATTGTCAAAACTATAAAAGTGATTTTTTTTGAGGCCACTCGTGGCGCAGCGGCACAAAGTGTGTGTAAACGTGACAGATTGTGGTTTCGATTCCCACTAGCGGAAATCGAATATTTAATATTTTCATTTTCTTCGCTCTGGTATTGAGGCAAAATGCGGCGTTTACTTCCGTCACTGAACACACAAAGCCTACAGAATTCAGCGTAAAAGTTAATGGAGTGTCTTAACACTACTTTCTTTCTGCCTACCACGTTGTGTACGTTATACAGCGTGACGCAAAAAATATCTTTAATTAAGTAGCTTAGCTTTGATAAGCATTGTGTCAGACTTCTTATCTTGACAATTTAGATTTAACATTATTAGTAAAAGAAAATTAGTATTAGTTGTGGGTGGTACTACTAAATAATTATATAATCGTGCGTCTGATTTGTAAATGAAATAAATAATGATACTAAATTATTTTAAATAAACTAAGATAAATATTAGATAAATTAAGAAATATGAGCACAAATAACTTTATTATGATGCGTAAAATGCTTTACCTGCTGCCTGAAATTGGGATATATAGCACTTGTGCTTACTTTTAAAATATTATTTTTGATTTGATTTTTCATCAATTAATATCTCAATTTATTTTAAATAACAATAAAAAATCAGATTTGAACAATAATTAAGTTTTTTTTTCAATTTAGTGATCGTGAGAAATTCAATTAATATATTAAAGAACCATTTACTACTCCTTCGAAATTTAAAAATGTGAGACATACACATATTACTACTGATGATAAATTTATTAATTCTAATAATACACGAGTAACTCCAGTTAAAGATTTAATGCAAGCTATTTCTATTGAATATAAAAAAAATGGTAACCGAGGTTATGAAAATTAATTTTATCATACAACGAATAAAAATAATTTAAGTATAAAGAAAATTTAAGCCCTGGTAATGAGCAAACGTATTCAATTTTTTAAGATGTACATAATCAAGAAAAACCAAAATAAAAATACGCATTTAGATGGCCCCCTCACAATATGATGGCCCCCTTCTGAGGAAGGCATCCAGCAGCCTAATATCCAAGAATTTATCACGAATATAAATGACAGGCCCAGGATATTATTTACGACAACAATCAACATCCAGAGGCACAATTATTTAAATAATCTTCTTATCCAGAAGTTGCAAAAATTTTACCTTCTTTTCAGTACAGAAAATAAAATTCAATAAGAAGATAATTTTAAAAAACTACTTGACAAGGTACCAAATAATCCTATAGTAATTAAATACCTTCAGAGAAACGACCATACACAACAATACCCCTTTTTACATCAAAGTCACTCTCATTAAGAACCCCAATATAATAATAATAATAACTCTTTATTGTACACCCAAGAAATGATACAGAAATATAATAAAAACAAAATATAAATGTACAAAAGGCGGCCTTATTGCTTAATAGCAATCTCTGCCAGGCAATCTTAAGGCAGAGGAAATAGCAAATTAAGATAGGGATAGGGTGCAAATAGTGTAGATTTAGAGTTAAAATAAATAAAATGTAATATCTATACATACCACACAATACAGACGTACTGTTGCACTATAATATACATATAAAAATATAATATACAAAATTACATATAAATAAATACATACTACATACACATATATATAAATATATATACTAATATATATACTATATTAATATACATACATATATATATATATATATACAACTAAACATACATATATAACGATATAAAAAAACTAAAAGGTAAGAGTAAGCAGTGAAATGGCAAAAAAAAAAAAAGAATATTACCCTTAAAGTGTCATAAAGTGTAACTTTAAGCGACGTTTGAAAGTTAGAAATGTTTTAGAATTTCTGTCTTCTAAAGGAAGTGAGTTCCACAATCAACACGCAGTTACTGTAAATGAACTGCTGTAAAAGGAAGAAGTGTGAGAAGGAATCTTTAGGGTGAGATTACGTTCAGAGCGCAGAGATCGGGAATGTGCCTCGCCTAAAAACTCAAAACGTTCTTTAAGATAAGGAGGGGAAGTTGGATTGAACAGAATGCAGTAGAGAAGATGAAGTATGTGAGAATTCCTGCGAAGGCGGATAGGGAGCCACTTGAGTTTTTTCCGGAAATCAGAGATGTGATCAAATTTGCGTAAGCCAAATATGAATCGAATACATAAATTTTGAATACGCTCAAGTTTATTCAATATAATTTAGTAATAAAAAAAATGAGGCCAGTGGTGGCGCAGCGGCATCAGGCATGAGGTGTGACTGTAAACCGACTGGTTGTGGGTTCGATCCCCACTCGAGAAAATGAAATATTTACTTAAATTTATATTTCCATTTCTTCGCTCTGGTGTCGAGGTTAAGCACGGCGTTGAATTCTGCCACTCAACACGCAATGCCTCCAGAATTCGGCAGAAAGTGGGGAACAGAGTGTCTTAACACACTGGGTTCCCTCTGCCTACCCTGCAGTGTGCGGGATACAGCGTGAAGCTGATTATTTAATAATAAAAAAATTATAAAAACAATTTTTGTCCCCGACTGTACGGGACCTCTTCAAATTATGCGGAGTTCCTGGTGAAGATTTTATTGATTGAACAATTACTTATAGGTCCCGTTTTTGTACTTATAATTTTTCTTTGTTATTTTACTACGTGAAAAAAAAGATTGTTATGCCTGATGGTAACATTACTCGAGTATTTTTCTAAGCAGATCACTATTTATGAAAATTTCTAAAGAAAATTATTATATCAATAAGCTTAGCAGCTGTTTTTTTGTATTTTTTGGTATCTATTTTAAGTTTTATAAAATGACACGATAAAGTTTTACTAATTTCTGAAAGAGATTCTGTAGGTTTCTGTATCTTAATAATCTTAAGCCTCTACATCTCTATCTTAAGAAAAATATATAAATGTATTACTTATTTATAGACAGTATAATTTGCATACAAAATAATCTAATTTGACATGAGAAAAGAGAAACTAGATGCTTTAGAATGCATAATCTCGTCCATTGCGCAAGTGTCTTTTAAATTAACAAGTGCTTTGTATTTGTAATGTCGCTTCACCTAAGTCCACGGTGAAAGTTTATTTTAGATCACTAGACTATCAATAAAGAAAAAATATATATCCATTCATATTACGTATGCTTAAATGTATTTACTCATACATCTATTGCGTTTATGGGCACTGGCTACTGAGTGGTGTGGATCTAAAAAATTAAGGTGAAGTCAAGTGTGATTCGGACTCGTCTACCGCAGGTTCCGTATTAACTTCAGGATTGTAGGTCAACGGGAAGAACTTAAAAAAGTCGATAAACTAAAGGGATACAGTGTTAAGATAAAAATAAATAAACGAGAAGTCACAGAAGGATTAATACAATTTTTCTTGTTACATAATGTTGATATTTTCCATTTTAATTCTTGCAAAATATTGTAACGGAACGTTATTTATTACCATGAAATTTGAATAATATGCGAAAACTGGTCAATATATCGTAACTACAAATACATGGCCGTCTCACATCGATATTCAGTTAAATTAGACCTTACATTGTAAATGTAGAGTGTACAAGGGGAACGAACGCTATTTGAAGGTGTAATGGACCATTATGTGGTCTATGACTTGTGTAAGCTTTGCGAGTTACTTTTGTGCATATTTCCTTAGAATGTGTATAAAGATAACGTACAATAGTTTGTTACCGTTAAAAAGACATCAACAAATCATATTTAAAAAGTTAACTTAAGTTTACTTTGCAATACACAACAAAACAACAATCAACACTAAAAATACTGCATTACTATTATACTAATCCGACAGAATAGTTTAAATCAATTTAATTTAAAGTTAATTTTTTTTATTCTAACTATGCATCAACCTACATACAAGGATGATTTTTTAAGATAGCTGCTTATGGATGGCAGAGGGTATCTAGTGTTAAGACACTCCGTTCCCCACTTTCCGCCAATTTCTGGAGGCGTGTTGAGTGGTGGAAGTTAACGCCGCGGTTTCCCCTCGACACCAGAGCCAAGAAATGAAAATATAAATGTAGATAAATATTTCATCTCCTCGAGTGGGGATCGAACCCACAACCAGTCGATTTACAGGCACACTATGCCCCTGCACCACGACTGGCCTCAATATAATATATTTGATATACATATTTATACCAGCATTGCCTCAGTAGAATATTACTATAATAATAGCTCCTTAATTCACGCATCGTGACTCTATCTAACTGAACATCAATTAGAGGTACTCTATTGACTATCGATAAAGCTGTTGTGACTACCGTTTTGCGCAATCCCACCCGCCGATTGCACGCTGACTCACTTATTTATATGAAGTTTCAAAATCTGTTATGCTCGAGGAAATGGAAACTGGAACATCTACGGCTATCTATATCTTTGCAAATAATAATTAAATTGTCTACATTAATTACTTATTACTTAACATAATTGCTCTATATTCCACATTGTTTTTTATTGTAACTAATTAATAATTTATAAATGCTAAGGCCTAGTTGAATACGATCGAAATCTGATGTTACGTGAGCACATTTACATTGTTAAGTTCGACAAGGTATGGACGTAATAAGCACCTGTGTTTGTGTTACCGCATATTATTTAATCTCTTTGGACATCCACTTACATGGTACAACCATATTATGCAAATCTATTACCAATTCTGATGATTCAATTGATTGATTGCTTATAAGGCAATGAATAATATTAATGTTATACATATTTGAAACATTTTGAGGCCAGCCGTGGTGCAGTGGCACGAGGTGTGACTGTAAAACCGACTGGTTGTGGGTTCGATCCCCACTCGAGGAGATGAAATATTTACTTAAATTTATATTTCTATTTATTCGCTCTGGTGTCGAGGTTAAGCGCGGCGTTGAGTTCTTCCACTCAACACGCAATGCCTCGAGATTTCGGCAGAAAGTGGGGAACGGAGTATCTTAACACTAGGTTCCCTCTGCCTACCCTGCTGTGTTACCCGCGTGAAGCTGATATTTTTGATTTAATTTTAACTTTATAAGAGAAATAATAAACAACGTATAATTAAAATTCAACATTTATTAATATCACAATTTCACTGGGACTCATCATACGTCCTTATCATAATCACAATAATACTATAAGAAACAAGCGAGGACACACATGAAGTTATAAAATACATGTTTATAATTTAATTGCCACAAGATTCGCAACATTTACACCACTAAAAGAATTCACGGGTTTTCTATATTTTTGTTTCTAACTTACATATCAATCAGGTACGTTTTATAAAATTTCGATATATTATCAACCGCGTAGCGTCAGTTAAGATACTTACATACTGTACATTTACAGTACTTAACAGGCAAGAAAAATATCTTATAAATATATGAGAGAACGGTGCTATAACACCGATATGCCCGTCGGACTTAAGCTAAACGCGATTAATAATGCTCGAATTTGTAACCCTCTCCGCTGTCCCCTGAAAGGGCTTGCGCGTGTTCGGAGTAGTAGTGTCCCTGAATTTCAGGCTGAGATTCAGCGTATGATTTTAATCCTTCTCCACCTTCGTAGCTCCCAGCATAGTGTTCATAACCTTGCTGAATACCTGCGTGTTCCAATCCACCTTGTTCAAGTGATCCTTGTTCGAGGCCGTGTTCAAGACCACCGTGGCCGAGACTGGCGGCGAACTGTTCAGTGTCTAACCTGTGGTCCTCCAGGACAAGGCCGCCACCATGGCTGTGTTGGGTCTCAGGGTGAATTTGTTTCAAGTTTTGTTCAGAATGGCCCTTCTCAAGAGGATGCTTCAGCAGATGGCTATGTTCTTTCTTGACGTATACGGGTACTGGATGGAAGTGTTCGAATTTGATTGATTGGTGTGACTTGGCATGTTCGTGTTGAACCTGATGATGATGTCCTGACTCGCCAATGAGGCCCTGATGATCATAACCCTCAGAGAGTTGTGGGGCTTCCTGGTGAATGATACCAGGATAAGCAGCCGCAAGGGCGAAAAGTCCCAAGAAAATCTGTAAATAAAATATTACATATAATATATTATATGACGAACAAAAACTATAGTGGTTCTTTTGCTCTGTCAACGGTGTAACCACCTTCACAGTACACACTGTTAAAATTTGTTCTTCTGAAACCGCGAGAAACTCAGTATACTTATATAACGAGAAAGGCTTCCTATAATATAATAGTTACAACAACCGATACTACAGGAAGAAACATATTTTATTTGTGGTCCATTAGCTCTTCATTAATAAACATAAACACTTAATTTATAATTACAATTAATTAAGCTAATCCACAATTAACTATATAATTTGATATAAAACACAAACACAAAAAACTTTAAACTTTACGCACAAGGTACTGCATTGTAGTTGGTTCAACGGTAGTTACTCCACGGGAGGGTGGTGGGTAATGTAAGCAATTGCTATTTGCATCGCTTATATACCTCAGTTTCGCTGACATTCGTGTGTGTGTGTGCTCTGTTTTAATATAACGCATACTTACTTGGAACGGTACATTGCCATTTCGTCCGCGTCTTGAGAACAATAGATAGATAGAAATTTGTCGACAGGCTTGAGAAAAAGTCAATTGATGGGATTTAATCGTTTGTTTGTTTTTATCAATCATCAGTATCAATATGTAATATTTCATATGTTTTATATATTGATACTGATACTACTGATGTTGATGATAACATTTTTTTTTCAGCTTCACGCTGTATCCCGCACACAGCAGGGCAGAGGGAACATAGTGTTGAGTTCCCCACTTTCTGTCGAATTCTGGAGGCATTGTGTGTAAGGTGGCAAAATTCAACTCCGCGCTTAGCCTCGACACCATAGCGAAGAAAATGGAAATATAAATTTAAATAAATATTTCATCTCCTCGAGTGGGGATCGAACCCACAACCAGTCGGTTTTACAGTCACACTTTGTGCCGCTGCGCCACGACTTATGATTACATCAATCATTGTTATCAATATATAAAATATAAATTTTAAATTATAGCCTAGTAATAGTAAAGAAAATGTATGTAATTTTGGATCTTAATATTTTTATTAGTACTAAGAAAATAAGAAAATTATTTTATGTAAGTACCACTAAGTAAATTTTCATTAAATTACGAAATTACGAAACACTTAAGTGCTAAAAATAAAAGCATTTCATAACGTAACATTTATAACGACAATGGGAATTAAGGCCAGTAATACAGATTTTGTAAAATACTCTTATGTTCACATCTATATACCAATCTATATTTGTATTAAATATTTTAAATTTTATCTAAACATGTAAAATCGAGTGACGCATCTTATCACTCTCCGCTTAAGTCACTTCGTCATGACATGCTTTATATGGGGGAATCATTTTTTTTTCTAATATACCAAAAAGACATATCTGGTAATGGTCATGAGCATTTTGGATTTTGGAAATATCTGTAGGCAGAGGTAACCTAGTGTTAAGACACTCCGTTCCCCATTTTCAGCCAAATTCTGGAATTATTGCAGGATAAGTTGCGGAACTCAACGCAGCGCTTTGCCTTGACACCACAGTATATTTGATTAATTCACTAAGTTCCTAAATTATAACGATCGAAAATATTTTTTTGATATAACATTCATAAAAAATGTTTGTATATATGACGAAAATAAAAAAATAAGCATTTTTTTTTTTTATTATAACTAAAGCATAATATTTCAAGAGGGTTAATGCTGTGTTTCTCACTAGAATCTTGCGGCTCCAGTGTATTAATTTCAAAAAAAAAGAACTAAACGACCAATTCAATGCAGGTATTTATTTTAAAATAATGACCTTTCTCTTCTTATTCATAACAGAAGTTCTATTCTATTAAAACTTACTATAAACTTAAAGCTTTCAGCTTAAAATAAATTAATTTAATTAAGAATATATTTACATAAAAAGCTAAATCGATTCAATAGATATCTAATTAATATGTATAGATTGTTTATGACATTTTTTTCTAATTAAATCGTAAAACGATAGTGAAACTTAGAAAAAATGAAGCCGTAATGAAATTTAATGCTCCCGTTAACAATTGAAAGTAATGAGCCACTCGAATAAAAATGAACCCAATGTGAATTGTAATATAGTACATTTTGGATAAGCAATTGTATTTTATTACCGATATCATTTAGATGTAGAGAAGCTTAATATGTTGAACACATGGCACGTTATACTTATAATATATATATAAAAATATATATATTATTTAAGACATATATTGAGGCCAGTTGTAGCGCAGCAGCACGAAGTGTGACTGTAAAACCGACTGGTTGTGGGTTCGATCCCCACTCGAGGAGATGGAATATTTACTTAAATTTATATTTCTATTTCTACGCTCTGGTGTCGAGGTTAAGCGCAGCGTTGAGTTCTGCCACTCAGCACGCAATGCCTCCAGAATTCGGCAGAAAGTGGGGAACGGAGTGACTTAGCACTAGGTTTCCTTGCTGTGTGCGAGATACAGCGTGATGCTGATTTCTTAATTTAAAATATAGGTATGTATCTAGATAACAAATAGATGCATTATTTACGATGCCGTCATGTCGCAGTGGCGCAAGCGTGTGACTGTAAATGTAGCGGTTGTGGATTCAGTTTTCACTCGGAAGACTAAATTGTTATTATTTTCATATCTTCATTTTGGGTAACTTGTTACCCAAAATGAAGAAATGAAAACAATTCTGGAAAATTCGGCAAGTGAGTAGAGACAAAACACACAGTGTGTTGTACACTCTAGGTTCCCCTTGCTATATACGGAATACAGGATGAAGCTGGAAAAAAAGCAAAATATAATGTTTTAATAACCTAAAATGTATATTCGTGTAAAATAAATATATTGTCTAAATATTTTATGATACTAAAATAGACATTGTAGTACAATTTGTAGACAGTTTTAGAAGCTTAAAAAAAATTACAGTAATTATAAAAAAAAAATTAAATACACACTATTCTAACTTAACATGCAAAAATCTTTGTAATTATGAAGATATGCCGCAACTAGATAATAGTAGAGGTATAAATTATGAGCAACAATATTTTGCAACTGAACTAGCATAACTGCCATGTTCGCTTTTTTTATCGATATCGAATAAAAACCTATAATTATTTTTTTTTATAAATGGAATAATATATATTTTTAATTTTTTTATGACACTAACTATATATTGTGGTAACCGATAATTAATTATTCTCTAAAAATACCTCTATTTTTTATTTTATTTTATGAAGTTAAACGAATCATTACCCTATTTTGATTATCATCGTGAAGTGGAAGAAAATATTTTAGTTCCACACATAGCAGGGTAAGCAGGAGGAACCTGGGAACATAGAGTTAAAAAATCCAGTTATGGCACTACTGTTCCTCACTTCCTGCCGCATTCTGGAAGCGTTGCGTGTTAAGTGGCGGAACTCAACACTGAGCTTTGCCTCGTGACACCAGAGTAAGGAAATGAAAATATTAAATATTTCATTTCCTCGTGTGGAAATCGAACCCACAACCTGTCGCGCTTACAGTAGCTTGCTTGTGCCCCTGCACCATGACTGGTCTCTTTTTTAATTTTAATTAAATGTATGTTGTGTAACCTAAGTTTATGAAATTGTTATATAAGTGTTATTCTAATAAGTATACTTTAATTATTATAATACGACTAGCGGCCCACTCGCGGCTTCGCCCGCACACTAAATCTAATTCTTTTATTATGCTGCATTTGCTAAAACCATTGATTATATAATTTATACATTCAATCATTTTTCATAATTTTGATATAAGAATGCAACTTTCATACAAAACAAAAAAAAAGTAAATAGGACCAGTACATCCAGACGTCTTAGCGTTTAAAGAAACAAACAAACTCTTCCAATTGATTATATTAGTATGGATCAAGACCTGAAGACAAGTATACAAGAAAAGGAGCTTTAGTTATAGAAGAAGAAGATTAAGAAGAGAAATTTAGCAGTAAGCGGTTTTTATCAGCCTGTAAATTAATAGAGCATTTGATATCACTACGTTATTGGTGCTTTTTTATAATTTAAATTTTTTTAACAGCGGCTTCGTGATCGTGGTCGTGGCAATGCTGCCATTTGACCACGACCACACAGTGTGGTCACCACAAGTTGTGTATGACACATGGACACAATCTAATCGACCGAAGTAACTTTGACCACAAGTTTACTAGGTTTCATTTCGAATCAGTAGTTTCCGCGATTAAAAACAGAACAAATTTTTCATTTTCATGATATCAATATAGATTTTTTTTATTTAAGTCATATATCCGGCTTTCTTTCCTTGTGTCAGTTACTAAGACAAAAATTAAAACTAACTGAATATGCAATAAATATTAAGTAATTCTATAATATTATGCATATTTATTACCCACTTCATCTTATGAAACTGTTTCATTTCATTTAAATTCATTAAAACTTATATATATATTTAACTTCAACAACTAAAATGTATTAAGCTTTTTATGTAATTTCTATACATATATATAAAACAACTTTCATTTTGAAAATAATAAACACTAATGAGTAAGCTAAAATTATGTTTATCGGACACCAGACAGGTACAATTATACTTTTACACAAAAAAGGAAATCAACGATTTCTACCTAAGATTGTTGTAAGAGGTCTTTTTAAAAAAATATTTTTTCAAAAAGAATTTGGGCTTATTTGGTAGACAAAGAGAACCTAGTGTTAAAATTAAGACACTCTGCTTCCCATTTTCCGCTGAATTCTGGAGGTATTTTGGAGATATTGCATGTTGAGTAGCGGATAAGAGCGAATAAATGAAAATATTAAATATTTCATTTCCTCGAGTAGGAATTGAACCCACAACCTGTAGCATTTACAATCACACACGTGTGCTCCTGCACCACGACTGCCCTCAAAAACTATATTGTTTTTTGTTATAATTAATACAAAGCATGTGAATATTTACTTAGCTATTAAAATTATAATAGGATAAGAAATTATCACTTTCAGACAAAACTGACTTAAATTATTACGTAGGAATGGGAACAGGCAATGCGAAGTTATTCGATCTTACCGTATATTACGTAAAATAAGTCTGAGACTAAGGTTGACACAGTAACTGCCACTCGATGAAATTCGAGTATCAATGTTAGTTTGAGAAATATATATATAAGTATATCGATTGCGAGTTTTATATCGATATATACATATATAATTTTTTTTTAATTTACAATCATATTAAAAATAATAATTTTAAGTAAATATGTGAGGCTGTTGTGTGCCGTGGCCTCGCGCAAAAAGGTGTCAGTGTATCGCGGCGGTTGTGGGTTCAGTCTCGACTAGGGGATATGAATTATTACTTATTAATATTTTCATTTCTTCGCTCTAGCACCCGGCGATGAGTTCCGCCACTCAACACGCAACGCCTTGAAAAATTCGGCGGCAAGTGCGGAAGGGACTGTCTCAGCACTAGGTTCCCTCTGCCTACCAAGCTATATGCGGGATGAAGCGGTTTGTGTTAACAAAAGCAGTTATGTAAAATGTAAATACATATTTTATGGTATTGTTGTTATTACACAGTTACATACTATAATGGTATGCTAGTATTAAACTTAACTTTTATAGTTGGCTATAAAATAACTAATAGTATAAGTAATATAATATAAATAAAAAGAATGATTTTATTTGAGAATTTTAAAAGCAACGAAGCCAACGACCACATTTGTGTAATAGTACGATTATCACTTAGTCACACTGTTTGCACATAAGCACAAATTTCTAGTATTACACTCGACAAGTGTGACGTGACGAGATTTTGATTTGCTCGCTTATATTAAATTAGTATAGTAATCTTGATAAAATATCAATGTCTTATTATTAATAACTTTTTATTATTTACAATAAAATACGTTAAATTAGTGATTCCGGACTGGTTGTGGGTTCAACCCCACTCGATAAAATGATTTATTTACTTCGCTCTGGTATCGGGGTAAAGCGCGGCGTTGTGTTCCGTTACTTAACACGCAATGCCTCCAGAAAATATATAATATATAATCCTTAAATTAATATGGCAACAGGAGAGACAGACGGGCAATTGACTCGTTTCTTTTTTAATTCACTATTAACTTTAGATAAGCCATATAAAATAAAATCACTAATAACGTCTTATAGAAAGTGATACAATGAGAAAGAAAAAAAACGTAAAGTCACAATTTAATTCGTTTTATTTGAGTTATAAGTCAATTTAAATCAACTGTTTCTCTCGCAATGATTCGAGACTTGCATAATTATCATAATATTTATTATATCATCGATGTCTAGACGCTATCGTGGTGTAATTGACAAACGCTTAGCGCTTAGTGATTGTGGGTTCAATTCTCACGGGAGAGGCACAAAGTGTGACTGTAAAACTGACTGGTTGTGGGTTCGATCCCCGCTCGAGGAGATGAAATATTTACTTAAATTTATTTTTCCATTTCTTTGCTCTGGTGTCGAGGCTAAGCGCGGCGTTGAGTTCTGCCACTCAACACGCAATGCCTCCAATGCAATGGCTCTACGTTCCCTCTGCCTGCCCTGCTGTGTGCGAGATACAGCGTGAAGAATGCTTGTGTTTATAATAAATGGATATGCTTATGTTTATGATAAATGAATAAGATGTATATTCTTCCTAGCTTTTTCTATAGGGCGAAATGAAGAATTGGGCTCCATAAGGTGTGAAAGATGTTTAAAAGTCAAATCAGTAACGTAGTAAATATATTTTTAAACCCGTTGTTAAGTAGGTATATTTTATTTAATCATACCACCTATGATGAATTAATTTTTTATCTATAATGAAAACTTATTAATATTTAAATCAAAATCATATTTTATGTTAATTATAATATCGTGGCCGCGATTAGGAAAGTGAAATTAGATAATAAAAAAAAGTATTATGGAGATTGGAGGCTTATGGTCAAAGTTGTTGTAAATCTTAGTCAATATGTCAATAATCCTGGCCGTTGTAAGTCATTTCTATGCATAGGCATGTGGAAATAAAGTCAGCTAAATGGTTAATTACGTAGAAAATTATAACGTTTTACTAGCTGATTATGTAGGATACTCTGGGTCGCGGCCAATGAGCTAGTAGTGTAATATATATTTCATAACTTTTACTAAATTATAAATAAACATTTCAAATTAAATATTTATGACGTAAAATCGAATATGAATATTTTAACCTCGAGATTCGTTCTCGTCAATATATATATATATATATATATATATATATATATATATTTTATGGAAAAGACAAGGCAAACGAGCGTTCGGGTCACTTGATGGTAAGTGATTTCCGCCGCCCACGACCCTGTGCAACACCAGAGGAGGAGAGGAGTGCGTTGCCTGCCGCCTGTCCAGAGCCCGGCATTACCTGATGCGAAACGCAGTGGCATCAAACCACTACTTCACGCCGGTTTTAAATGCCGGGGATAGTAATGATCCGGTCGAGTCTGCCCATGCGTGTTGCCATTGCTGGCGACGTGACTCTACCACACGTACTTTAGTCGCCTCTTACGACACCACTAGTACCAGGATGATCCTATTCTAGGCCGGGATCACACGGCACATATGTATCTAAAAACATACTAAGGACCTACTGACTGACCTAGATTGTCCTATCTTTTGGCGAGAGAGAATAATTTCGTATGTATATAACAGAGTAGATAAAGTGAACCTAGTGTTGGACTTCGATTTCCGCTTTCCACTGGAATTTAAGACACTGCTTGTTGAGTGGCAGAACGTAACGTCTGACTTATTCTACCAGAGCTGAGAAATGAAAACAAATCATTCTCCAGGGAATTGAACCAGCAACTATTACGTTTGCGGTTATACTTAACACAATACCTACAAAACTGGCTGTATGTAGTGATAAAACATTTTGTTTCATATGTGTAATATATACTTAAATAGTTTTTTAATATTTTATGATAGTTTTTTTTTAATTGCTAGAAATGGCTAGGAATTTTAGGAACATCTGAAAATGGTACAAGCACATAATCACATATAAATATATTATTATATAGCTAATATTATGTAGAGTACGGCGTAAGTAGTTTTATTCTCTATTTAATATTCAAAGACTAAACTGTGTTGCGTAGATAGATACACGAGTACTTTTACTATGTCTACTATTATCGGTTGACGAAAGTTTGTTTAATAGGATATTTTCTACAAGAATACGCTTATTTCGCTTGCATAACACTCACTTACATTCTATGCGAT
>JAATLQ010036891.1:0-44603 GCA_013421005.1 Heliconius erato x Heliconius himera | reverse complement strand
CTCCAGTCGCACATCCACCCACGAAGCGAGCAGTTTGGCAAGCGGGTATACCACTCTGGTTATACTACGCCGCAACAGCGATTAACCGAAAGGAGAGTGCAATAGTAGTCTTCTTCGACGTAGCGCGCGTATTCGACCGCGTTGGCACCCGGGCCTACTTCATTAAGTGCTCAGAGCCGGCACCCCCCAGCACGTCGCGCATGTCTTTGCCTCCCTCCCTCAGTGACAGGACATTTTGCGTGAGAGTTGAGAGTTCAAGGTCTAGCAGCGACTCGATCGCTGCCGTTGTTGCCCAGGGCAGCATTTTGTCACCTGCTCTCTACGCACTATACACTGATGACATCACAACGCCCTAGCGAGTATCACTCAACGAGAAATCCTGCAGGTGGTCCAGAACCTCATCCTCCGTCGAGTGACGCTGGCGCCATACTAAGTAAGGAACACCACGCATCATCGCAACATAAAAATAGAAAGCCTGGAGGTACACATTGGTCGTCTCGCGTCCTGCACCTAAGGAGCAGCACTCCGTGGCATACCCGGCCGCCCGAGGTCAGACGTAAAACTACTTCCGAGGGACTTTCTATTCTCCTCCAAATCCGACTCATGAGCCTTGCATTGAACCTTGGTCGTTTAAGATGGGCCTCCCTCAGGAAACCGAGGGTCTCCCCTGACTGAGTTGACCGCCTAGATGGCCTTTGATAATCCTTCCAATTTCATACTGTGTCAACGCCCAGATGTCGTTCGGAGCTACTACGGAGATGGGCCACAGAATGCTTCAATTCTGCACCTGACTTTATAGCAAAGTTAATTTAGAAGCGATTGCACGTATTTTGGGGTTATCCAATAATTATAATGTATTTCTATTTTATTTATGTAGGTAGTCTGTTGTTTATAATTTCTTTCGTTAAAGTTTTCTATTGTTTGTGTCATTTGATTAAGTGAGTTTTTTCAAACAATTGAAACATCCTTATTGGAACTACGAAAACGCGGGTTGAATTAAGGTTTAAATAATTTTCACATTAGTAATCTTAAGTGTTTTGCAAACATAGGTACATTACATGAATAATTCCGTAGTTAAGCGGGCGAAGCCGCGAGCGGGTCGCTAGTTATAATATAAAAAAAAGAAAATCGTCAATTTCGACTAAGTTAATAAAAACTGATTCTACAAGAATCATAACAAATATTGATTAATAAACTTTTTTATGTATCTAATGTATGAAAAGGAAACATCTTATGCCATAGACACAAAGCACAGTACTTAACTGTTATCGGTCACGTGAACGTATTTGCCTTAACACTCAATTGCAAGAAAGGTTAGTTTATTTATCTAGCAGAGGTTACTCCAAGTTATCTCTATTTATTGCACATTTCTTTAAAATATCAAATTCCAATACGTCGATGTGTGTAATGTTTTACATCATAATATATACCAGTTCTGCTATAAAATACAGTAAATCACCTAATAAATCAATCGTATATCATTAAGAAATATCGAGATCCGTTATTATAATGAGAAAAATTATCGATTTTTAATGTGCATATTATCTGAGCTATTTATAATCGTTAATAACTATACAATATGTTCAACATGGCAACAATATGCTGATAAAGAAAATCGATATAAACTGGTTTCAATTTAATTTAGACAAGGTCTCGTACATGTGATTTATTTACTTTTACTACGGGTATAAATTGGAATTATATATTTTTAAGCATAAAAAGCATAATACAAGTTATATGTACGAGCAACGTTATTTTAATATGACATTAATAGGCCGTCGTTGCGCAGCGTCACAGTGGCTGACTCTAAGCGCGATAGACGGTCAACTCAGGGAATAGTTTAATTTCCTCGCTTTGGAGAAAAGCGTGAAATTTCGAAATAAAGCGTGAAATCTATAAAAACATCATACGAGCACATTATCAAAATCTACGTCGTTCATTTTACACGAAACTGCAATATCGAGTGCACTGCATTTATCTAGTACAAAATTAAATATAACAATTTCAATTTGCGATATTTTCATTATTCAACTTAAAATATACATATACTGAAAATACATATTAAAAAAAGTTGTCCATTTACAGTTAATTGAATAAACTTTCATACATGTGATACAACAATAAAAATAGAATACAATCGAGATAACAGAACGCGTAGTAGGGGAGAGTACAGTTTTTATGGCCACCACGTGACGTGACAAGCGCGACCGTAACATAACCTATAAAGATTTAGAGACACGTGGTTTTATATGAGGCCCCCATTTTACTTATAATTTGACAATTTTAACCTAAAATAGCCATATTAATTGCCAGAAATAGCAAAAATAACTACATATCACCACTATTACTTTGGTAAACTCATTTGGACACTCATTTAAGCTTCACGTTGTATCCATTATATAGCAGGGTAGGCAGAGGGAACCTAATATTAAGACGACCCGTTCCCCCAAGAACTCAATTTTCGAGACATTCTCATTAAACGCATTCAAGGCACTCACAAGATAATAGAAAGAGAGACCATATCAATTTTAGTATTCTGTAAACATTACATCATAAAGGAATCGATCTCACAAACAAACTAGCTGTCTACTGCGTCGCTGTGGTCATTTTTATGTAAATACATTAAACACTGTAAATAATATAAATATAACAAACATAACGTTTTTTATAGCGTCCTTGAATGCTTACGTAAAGTATACGTCAAAAGACTGTAGAGCAACTTGCAGCAACAACTATATATTTATATTTTAGACTCACGATTCACACTGTAACCTGCGGGTTACTACACAGCAGGGTAGGCAGAGGGAACCTGGGAACCTAGTATTAAGACACTTCTGTTCGCCAATTTTCGCCGAATTCTAAAGGCATTGCGTGTTTAGTGACGGACTCATCGCCGCGCTTTGCATTATTAGCAAAATGAGAAAATTTAACTTAAATATTTCATTTCCTCGAGTGGGAATCGAACCCACAACCAGTCGCGTTTACGGTCATGGTCACGGTGCGCTTGTGCCCCCACGCCACGACTGGCCTCAAGACAAAAGAGTTTTAAAACACTCATTTCCACTTGCACCATCTAATTTTCTATTTAATATAATTTACGTATAATTATAATGTATAAAGTAAATAAATAGTGGATAAAGAGTCGAGGTTGTGGGTTCAATATCCGGTGAAGTAGGACAAAATTTTGCATGTTGGTAGGTAAGGAAGTGGAGAGGAGAAATAAAGTCCGATGCCCACCGCGAGCGGAGTGAGCCCATTGAGCAGCCGGTTCCACCTAAGACTACCATCGCATTTCCCTTTTGCGGTGAAAATAGGACGTTAAAGTTCACAGCTCGAAACTCCAACGGAAACGGGAAAAAACGGGACATATTTAATTTTACGTCTTAACATCTACAGAAACAAAGAAGTCGACGACAAGTGTAAATACATAAATCAAATCAGCTTCACGCTGTATCCCGCTCACAACACGGTAACTAAAGGGAATCTAGTGTTAAGACACTTCGTTCCCCACTTTCCACCGAGTTTTGGAGAAATTGCAAAAAAAAAGTATATTTTATATCGTGAGACGACATGCAATCAAACTTACGTATTGCATATAACTTCTAAACAACGTTATCTGCCGTTGAAAATACCGCATTCGCGATTACACCAAGGCCATGTTACTTGGCCAATGTTCACATTATACATATATATAAGATATGTTAGTACTCCAGTCGTAGCGCAGGGGCACAAAGTGTGACTGCAAGCGCGACTGGTTGTGGATTCGATCCCCACTCGAGGAAATTAAATATTTATCTAAATTTATGTTTGCGCTTCGCTCTGGTGTCGAGGCAAAGCGTGGCGTTGTGTTCACTCAACACGCAATGCCTCCAGAATTCGACGGAAAGTGGGGAATGGAGTGTCTTAACACTAGGTCCCCTCTGCCTACCCTGCTGTGTGCGGGAAACATCGAGAAGCTGATTTTCTTTAACGTTAATACTACTTTTAACTCTATATTATCTTTATAAATATTTTAACGAAATACAGTTTATATGAACTGTAAAAAGTAAGAACCCTGTTTTACCCTGTTACCATGATAGTTTCAAGAAATCGCCATTTACTATATCCCTACACTCCGCAAGAAACATGAATGCCAAATTTCAGCGTTTCCGTATGTTGACGGTCAGTTTTACGCTTTCTCCTCCAAAATGTTGCAGCCAGAGAGAATCTCTGCTTCCCCTCCAATTTTCAGATATTGTATGTTGAGTTCAGGAACTCTAGCTGATTCCCGCAAGTCGGAATCAAATCACAGTCTGTACGCCACAAACGATAGCCCGTAACATCTCAAAAAAATAATTTTCTTTAAAGAAATAAAAAAATAGGATATTTATCTCCATACGCTTACAATACCTCAAGTACTCAATACAGAGTATATAAACACAATACAGTATGAATGAATGAATGAATGAACAAAGCTAATATAAATATCTATTGTACTCGTGTCAGTCATGCGCGTGATGACCAAACGTGGATACCGTAATGATGTATGAAAAATTCAATAGTTTCATACGTTTACTATTTAGACATAGGCCTCGCAAATAGCAAGCAGAAAAGCGAGAGAAATAGTGCTAAGACACATTGTTCTTTATTTTTCACCGATTCAAAAACCGAACCCATAACACTCGCGTATACTTCCCAACATCATTATCTATATATAATTTACATATCTATATATAATAATTTTATTGTATTTTTTATATAAAATTTTAAGTGTGAATTGTACTTAAATAATAAACTAATTGAGTGGAAATATTGCTTCTTTGTATAATAAAATATCAGCTGCGAAAATCTCCCTATATAAGTACCTATATAACAATACGTAAAAGATATAGAGAAATTGAACTTAATATACAAGTACTATATTAAAATTTATGATTTGCGGAACTCAACGCCACGCTTGTCTTGTTCTCAGAGCGAAGAAATAGTATGATTTTCAATTTAAAAAAACCCACAACTCAACAACAACAAATTCATACCCTACGCCGTAGTCACAACAAGTGATTTTTGATACATATAATTTATGTTATTTATTTTAACATAAAATCAAAAAATTAAATATAAAAAGCATTATTATTCTATTGTATTTGTTTTTATAACTAAGTAGACAGTCGACATAATTTCACTTTCCGCTGCCGGAAGTCAACAATGGCGACTTTCTTGTAGGTACGTTTAAATATTCTTAACTAATTTGTTTTTAGAGTTCCGTACCCAAAGGGTAAACCGGGATCCTTTTACTAAGACTTCGTCTGTCCATCTGTCAGCAGGCTGTATCTTATGAACCGTAATAGTTACGACAGTTGAAATTGCCACAGATTATGTATTTCTGTTGCGGCTATAGTAACAGATACTAAAAAACAAGGTAAACAAATATTTAGGATGTCTCCCATACAACAAACGTGATTTTTGCCGTTTTCATAAATAATGGCGCGGAATGCTTCGTGCGAGAGTCTGACTCGCACTTGATATGTTTACTTGATGTATTAATATTATAAATTATAATTTAACATCAAAAATGCTTAAATATAAGAAATTGTGTATAATATTTTAATTTGTTATTACGTATCAATTTCTCTAAACTAATCAAAAATAAAAGCGAAATTGCAAACATAATCGACGCGCAATGATGACCCACTTAGGACTGTAAACTGTAAACAACAGTAATAAGTTCGATTTAACTTACAGGAGTTTTCTACAATATTTACATTTTCTTGGTCTGGTTAATATTTAATGACTCCATAGTTAAAAGAGCGGAGTAAAGCGGTGCAATTCTTCCTTAAGAATAAATTACTTTAGGAAAAAGACAAAACGCGGCGCTAATTCGCCGCTTAATACGCGCAATGTCTCGAAAATTCTGCGGAAAATGGGAAAAAAATGTTTTTTTTTAAATATATTGCTTCTGCCTACCCTGCTATACACGGGCGGCGTACAGCATTTCGCTTTCAACTAGATCAGTGGTTCCCAACCAGTGGTCCGCGGACCATCAGTGGTTCGCAGAAGCCTAAATATGGTCCGCGAACGATTTTAATTTTATTACTGGGGATGTAGAGGCGAAGTTTCTGTGTAATTATCACAGTTAATTTTTATTATACCTACATAGTGGTTCGTGCTACCAAGAATGACATGGAAGTGGTCCTTGATCAAGAAAAGGTTGGGAACCCCTGAACTAGATACATATTACAAAGCATTGCCCATATAATTATTTTCCAAAGAAAAGTCATACCAAAGACCGTTACATAAACAGATAAAACACGAACACTAATTTACATATATATTGATAGACATATAAATTATATAGAGCAGAAAGTCCAGTTGTAAGGAGAACAAAACCCTTTTATCTCGGAACACAATCTTGCAATATGCATATAGACGACCTTGTGTTGAGAAACACACTTTACAGCTTACCACAGCAGTTAATACTAAGAAATTTAAATGTCATTATAAAAAACATATATGTGACATAGTGCTTTTATTTTTGCAGCTTCACCCTTTTTCCTGCAAAGCAGAATAGGTTCCCTCTAAGTCTAGTAAAAGACACTCCGTTCCCCATTATTTGCCCATTTTCTAGACATCATATTATGTTGTTTGGCAAGGTTAACGCCGCGCATTGTCTTATATATGTCTTTCTTTGTTCTTTTCTACCAATCCAAATAATGCAAATGTAATATAAAGAATAAAAAATACTGTAACAATTGGCTAAAACGATAACATAAAATCATTATTATTCTAATAAAAGTAGCAACGGTCATTAAAATAAATAAATCGAGTTACATATAATGACATTCACTTGATAAGATATTTAAAAATATATGACAGTACTTAAACTAAATATGGATTTAATAACGCGGTGTACTTCAAGGTCCCCGCCTGGGGCCGCTACTTTTTAAATTACAAACTGTTAATAAATTCTTTAAAGACATTAAAAGTGACAACGTACATTTTTAAATGTTATTGATTCAACTGAACTGAGTCAAATATTATGAGTTAAAAGCTACATTGAATGGTGCCATCGTATACGACACGCCAAGTATACTTATATGCCAGCATAAAGCATAATACAATAATTGAGGCAAGGCGAGGCACAGGGCAACAAACGTGCCACTGTGAACGTGACAAGTTGTAGGTTCGATTCCTCCATTTGAAAATAAAATAAAAGTAAAATATATAAAATAAAAATAAAATAAAGTAAAATATGTAATATTTTCATTTTCATTGAATTTCATCACTCAACGTCACGCAATGCCTCCAGAATACGGCGGAAAGTAGGCCTTTGCCTATATAGGATCAGGATGTTATGTTCGGGATAGCAGGCAGAGAAAACTCCGGAACGTTGTTGACTGTCGACGATAGCCTATCAACGACATAATGGAAAATAAAAGTAAAATCTAGAAAGATATTAGGTTATATAATACTAGTGTCTATAAAGAATTCACTTTTTTTTCCGCATCGTTGCTATTATCATCCAAGTCAAAGTATTCTTAGCCGCTATTGACATTTCTATTTACATACATTTGAATAATAAATACAGAATATATGTCAATTCTTATTGTCATGTATTTTAAAGTAAGAAAATGGCGACAAGTGATTAGAAGAGATATTTTAATATTATGACAATAATAAAATTTTATCGTAAACTGGTAAACAGAGCGCAGCGTTGAGTTTCGCCTTTCAAAATACATTGTCTCGAATTTAGGCAGAAAATGTCTTGAGTATGGGACCTAGCGTTATGAAGTTACTTTTATAATTTTCTCTATAAATAATTTAAGTATATATTTTTTGACTAAATAAATGTCTAACCGTAAGACACATCGTTTCCCATTAAGACAATCCGATAAATTTCGGAGGCTCTGCGGCACTCAACGCTGCACTTTGCCTTATTAACCATAACGAGAAAATAAATCATTAACCGTCGCGTTTACAGTTTACCACACGCTTGTGCTACTGCGCCACGATTCGCTCACACTAAGCTAAAAGAGTAATACAAAAGAAAAAGAAACAATACACGCATTATGAAATAAATAAAAAAAAACAAACCACTTCATCCAAACACTCAAATCGAGTTCCAATACAGACATTTACATACAAGTATGTATTATATTAAAGTCTTTTTTTTTCGAACTGCAAACCGGTTCGCGGAGCTCGTGGCATTTACTTGACACCAGGATTAGGTAATAATATGGATGTTCATGCAATGTAATAGGGGAGAATATAAAAATTGCTTATTTATTTAACATATAATATAATAAAGGAAGAATTTGTTTGTTTGTTTGTTTAAACGCTAAGATCTCCAGATTTATTGATCCGATTTATTTCCTTTTTATCTTCGGCTTTTATAGCATGTAATTTGGACGTGAACTTTTTGGGAAAATATAAAATTAAAATAATTCAAATCTCTCTGTTTACGCCCGCAAGCCTATGCTCGAGTCCCGCGAGGGGCGCCCTTGCCGCCGATTTCGTCCTGGCAAGCAGCAAAATAATTTTATTAAAAAAGAACAAAACACATCTTTCGCAATCGCTGCGCTATACATTTATCTTTTATGGACAACAAACCTAATACTATCTAAAGGTCGCAATAAACGATATATTGGGCAATGTGGAAGCAGTAAATAATATTAATATCAGCCACCGTGTGTTACCAAACTGTTGCATAAGTAGCCTTAATTAAATCGAATAGTAGTTACGGGCGGAAAGGCTACAATTAAGTGGAAAGGTCAACATAAAAAGTAATTAGCGGATAAATGAATAGGTCAAAGGGTAGAAGGTTCGATTTAGATTGTAGTTTGAATGCACTGACATTTGCGTTTCAGTGTCAGCAAATAAATAAAATAATAAAGAAATCAATGTCTAAATAAAATGTTATCATTTACTTTAGCTTTACGGGATACGGTCCCGTATATACCTAGATAGGCAGAGAGAACGCAGTGTAGACACTCCATTTTCCACATACCGCCATCTCTACCAATTTCCATATTCGATATTGACTTCATTAATGCCGACGTGAGACAACGGCACAGCGTCAGACTGTTAACCCCACAGTAGTGGGTTCGATTACCACTCCGCGGAATAAATTTTAGTTTCTTCGCTCTGTTAAGAAGACAAAATCGCGGCGTTGAATTCCGCTAATGAACACGCAATGTCTCGAACATTGATCGGTGTGTTTAACACTAGGTTCCCTGTGCCTACCCTGCTATATGCGGGATACAGCGTGAAGCCTTACAAAAATTGATTACACACAAAAATACAAAACTATTGTTCACAACAAAATCACGAAAAAGCAATAACTATATAGCTCTCCGTGGACCATGGTACCGTTAGTTACGGCAAATGGTTTTTTGCCGTTGAATTTTTCAATACTTCAGCGAAGACCTAAACTTTATCATCGTAAAGCTTTGTGTCGATTTTTTTGCTTTTCAAAAGGTATATAGGCTTTTTGCGCTATATTATAGCGGGATAGTGTACGACTGTAAACGAAAAAAACGCTGTTCTCCACTTTCAGCCCTAGTTTAACCCGGCGTTCGTCGTTATCGCTAACAAAAACATAATATATATCTATTTTTCAATGTAATTTAGAGACTTGCCGTTTTAGGTACCTTTCTGCATAGAAATAAGAGATGTGGTCCCCACGTGGCTAACAGTTGACACCACGTCCTTGGACTTAGTGGATATGTAAAATAAGCCACAAATAAGCCAATAATTGCCACACTATAAAAACTAAAATAAAATCTATTTTGAGTTTATACAAAACAACAAAGACAATGCGCTAAGCTCCTCAAGGTTCCTATCA
This sequence comes from Heliconius erato x Heliconius himera, assembly GCA_013421005.1. Lineage (NCBI taxonomy): Eukaryota > Metazoa > Arthropoda > Insecta > Lepidoptera > Nymphalidae > Heliconius > Heliconius erato x Heliconius himera. The sequence goes on along the minus strand of JAATLQ010036891.1, from coordinate 34,783 downwards.
GATCTAAATATTTTATATTCTAAACCAATAATTTTGACTGCAGAAAAGATCGTAAATCAAAGCGTGTGAAGTATGTTATAAGAAAATATGGTATGTTCAAGAAAAAATGATACTAAATGTAAAGTTTTTAATAATATGAAGAATAAAGTTATCTTTTTTGAATCTCTTTATTGTATTTGTTATGCATATATAATAAGAAATATTATTTTTCATTACGAATATTACTATTTCTTAAAAGATTATAGTGCAAACAAATAGAACATAATAAAAAAAAACATTCAGGTGTTTAACATAGGAAACTATGAATAATGTAGTATTTTGCATATTGCCTAGCGACGAACTCCGGGTTAAAAGACATTACACAGTGTGTCTTGTCAACAGAGCGGGTAAAAAAAATATCACTCACTCGAGTGAGAGAATCTAACCCGTAACCGTCACGTTTACAGCCCAACGCTGCGCCTCGACGGTCTCCGAAAATTGATATAAATTTCATACTAACCGCAAACTAATAACCACCAACCACCTTATAGATTATTATCAAATGCATCTACTTTCATTATAGCTCTAATCAAAAACATTACATAAATAAAAATAAATAAAATAATAAACATAATTACAATTCTAATCGAAAACGTTTTATAAATTAAAAAACAAATAAAACAGTTACAGATAAAAAATATAATTAATCGATTTTAAATAGCTGAGGTCGTCGTGGCGCAGCGGCAGAACATCTGATTATAAGCACGACAGCTGTAGGTTCAATTTCTGTCAGAAAACGAATAATCTTCATTACGTCGCTCTGGTATCAAAACTAAGCGCGGCGTTGAGTTCCGCCACTTATCAAGCAATTAGTGCGGAAAGCAGGAAATTTAAGCGCTTTAGGTACCTCTACAATCCTTGCTATTACATACTAGGAAGATATATTTTTTATTTTAAATAGCTTTCATTAGAAAATAATGAAAATTTAACCACACTCATAAAGGTCAATTAGTGTTAAACTGGCATCAGATCGTCACAAATTAATATATGTATAAATGCCTGTACCGGTTTAATTGCAACAAAATGCTTATTGATGTGTGTAAGTGCAACTTCAAATCTCATTACTAAAATAACATTATAAATCTGGAATTTGTTTGGTTGAACGCAGTAATCTCCGGAAGTACAGGTTCTTTAACTCTGAAATAATTTTAAGTTTTAATTTTTAATTTTAATTCATAGATTATCAAGACGGCATCTCAAGATCGATCTCAGGGTTGAGAGCGGTTTATACATATAAATATGGGTCATAAAATATATCTACTCTGATTTTTATAGTAAACATTTCATAATAACAATTTGGCCACAGAGGTGAAGTTAAAAGCAATATACATAACGTAAACATATAAATCTTCAAATAAATGTTCTTACGTATTTATCATCAAAATTAAACAAGAAAAAACTATTCGATAGTTTTTCTCAATGACAAAAGGGTTATCTATTTTTGTATCAACCAAAATATGTACGTCGCGGTAGCTCACATATTTATTAGAGAATTTAGAAACGTATGTGGTTAAAGAAACAGTTTTATTTTTGCCTCACGCCGTATCCCGCATATAGCAGGAGCTGCCCAGGGAAGCTAGTTTTAAGACACTCCGTTTCCCATTTTCGAGACATAATCTCGTTTTACCAGAGCCAGAGGATCGAGGAAGTTAATAAATGAATTCCCTCGAGCGAGAATCAAACTCATAATCATCGCGGTTACGTTTAAACGCCACGACGGCCTCAATCTTTTATATTTTTTTAATTCGTTAAAAAACCTACATCTCAATTTTTTCTGTGGCCTTCATCGATCTTTAAAATAAACACGTTCCTCCGAATACAAAGCAAACAATTAAAAAAAGACAATAAATAAGCAGGTATACAAATTTTATAGAACTTTATACCTACCACTAAAATTTTATATCAAAGATCATATCATTTTGTTTATTTTGTAGCTTCACGCTGTATCCCGCATATTCCTTCTATTATTTTTTTTAATTATTTAAATAGTAAAAACACCACGCTTTACACACCACGTGGTTAAATTACGCCCCATAGGAACATTGGGGTGTCGATTTCTTTATACAACAAAGACGACTTTATCAATAATTTATCGAGAACTTTACAAACTGTGTAATTCAATTATATCATCGATATTATACAGATACCATATTAGTTGTTGTCTTATTTAGGTACTACACTATAGATAAATTATGTTTACAACTTTCAAGGTCGTAATAAAGACGAAACGCGTTTAACTTCGAACCCACATAAATATATAGAAAAAAAAACCTCTTATATCACGCTGAATCCCGCATATAGAAACGTAGTTAGAAGGAATACATTGTTAAGACTCTCTATGTTGCCCAATTACCATTCAATTTTTAAGACACTGCATGCTGCAGAACTCAACGACGCACTTCATTTTGTTGCCTGAGCGAGAAAATTATAATAACTCATTCCCCCAAGAGAGAATCGAACCGACAACCCTCCTGTTCCTCTCTCCTCCTTTACAGTCACATGCTGTACCTTTATTTCATTATTTAATAAAGGGACAAGTTACAAAATAAATAAATAACTAACATCATCTATATCAATCGAATTATAACACGAACGAAGCTCTGTAGACAGATTTGTTCTAGAAACATTATAATATAATTCATTGCGAATGCTTTTGCAATCGAGAAGGTAATGTTCTTACGTATGAGATTAAAGTGTTTTAGCGCCATTGTTTTATTTTATTTTTCAAATTTAAATATCTCAATTCGTTGCACAAATCTATTGGACTTTCAGCCTTGGAAAATTTGGCACATATTTAAAAAACAAAATCATTTAAATTCAAGTGATTGTTGAAATAATCGTATAAATGAAAACACAAAAATATTAAATATTCCCCTACAATTCGCAACGCTTGCCTATTTACAATTATACCGGCGCGCGACGTATTCAATGCAAAACGCGAATCGTCCATTACAAGTATACAAAATACTTATTTAAAAACTATATAGAAAAACCATATAAAAACCATGAAAACTGCATCCAAAATCACCACATCTATTGTAATTTAACACAAATTATACCACTGATATGAAATAAACACAATATGTATATTATTTATAATTTGAAAAAAAAAATGCAAAAGCGCGGGAAACACGACCGACATTCGCGCCGTCAAGCGTCCAACTGCCGTAGTGATGTGCGTTGACCGTGGTGAAAAATTACTGACATTGTTTTTTTAATAGGGTAAATATACCTGTTTTTGTGGTCACAGATGATATTTACACAGAAAGAACTGGCTTAAAATATATTAATTTACAAAAAAGGTTACATATTTAAACAATAACATCATTTTTAGATAATAATTTATAAATTTAAGCGTGATTAGAAAAAGCAAATATATTAATGGTCAAATATTATAAATGTATTCACGACGTTTAACTGTTTGTACTAAGAGTGTTCAAGGTCCAACAAAATTATTTATTACAAGTGCTAAATTATAATTAATATGTTATAATATACGGTTAGAGAAGACAACGGGGGTTCAGTGTACTGATACAGAAATAAGATACACGCTATAAATATAATGCAAAAATAATTACATACCTACAAATAAAAAAGTCAAATATCATCCACAATCCACATACTATAGCAATTTAATAACTTACAGTTTCTAAAACTGTAACTAAAATTAAGTAACAATTAAAAAAAACAAACAGAACACGCCTACCATATTAAGCGACAATAGTGATCACAGCGTCAACAATTACATCCCTAACGCTTTTTTCTTTTATCCACACTATATTAATATTTGATCGATAAACATGCTCCGCTTGGACAGCACTAGTGTAGCAGTTGCGCGGTAATTTGTAGGGTGACGATGATTTAACATTGTAAAATATTCTTCTTCTTTTCATCTATTTATAATAAAACAACTTTCCACTCAGGTGGTGTAGGAGGTGACTCAAAATGTTAGGAGATACTTAACGTCTGCACCGCAGTTTACGAAAAAACCATGTCACCTGTAGCCCCGGTCAGTGGCGCTCGAAGTCCCCTTCGAATGTCATTGGCCACGTTGAGGTTTAAGAGGGTATTATATCTGCCCGCCCATGAGTCCCACATAACACGCTCGAGCGAGAGTTACCACTCGAGCGGTGTACGCTTAAATGTGTTTCCTCATGATTAAAAAGAGAGCGAAACTTAACCACTTTTAAATGAAGAAATAATTTAGATATTTGATTTGTTTTAAATTATGTATTCACTTAGCGTTTGAATCCACAACCACCTTATTTCCTCAGGCTTACTTACACAGAGAGATATTATTGATTGAGATATTTTTATCAATAAAAATATTAGAAAAAATTGTATTATATAAAAAAACACAATAATTTTCTTTCAAGCCGCGAACAAATAAATAATATAAGCAATTATATCAAGGAAAAACATTAACTTAAAAATAAGTTACATTGAACAAAAACGGCTTTACAATATACTACGTTGTTGTCATGAAATTATATGTGTTTGACTGAACGTGACGGCCGTAAGTTCAAGTTCCACTATGTAAGTTATTTGTCTCTAGAATATCACATTATTAGTAATTATAAGAGAAAAAAAATCCCGCACACAGCAGGGTAGGCAGAGGGAACCTAGTGTTAAGACACTCTGTCCCCCACTTTCTGCCGAATCCTGGAGGCATTGCGTGTTGAGTGGCAGAACTCAACTAACTTTCTTAAAATTTTTCAAATTCCCTTCTTAGTGGATATCCAGAATATGAAAATAAACATCTGCCCAAATTTCACGTTTCTACCATCAGTCATTTTAATGCTAATATTAATGTATGTTTAAATATACTGTGAAAATAAACGTAAATTTTAATAATAAATGGTCTTTTGATTATTATATTTTGTGCATATTTCGCTTCTTTTTTTAGTGCATATTTTGGCATTTTGATAGTGTATATACGAGTAATGCGATGTCTAGTAATTACGCTGCGTACCTCTTTTGCCTCGCCTACTATATAATCAACCTCTTCATACATGCCTTTCGGAAGGCGTGCTTTTTGCTTTTTAAGTTGAGGAGGTCAGCCTACGTCTCCTCCGGTTCTCTTTCCATTTATTCTTGATTCATAAAACTTTTATGCAATTCTTTTAAGACTCAGTTTAAGAAAAAAAGTTGAATATAAAATTATTAGCTCAGTTTGAGAAGAAAGTAGGAAATTTTATTATCTAGGTTCCCTTTTTATAAAAATTGAGGATGTTTACAATAAAATAAAAGTCGTGGTTACTCTACCAAATAACTTCAAAGCAAAACAAACCGTCGCAACAAAGCTGTAAAGAATAATATCCTGTATATATTGTACATAATGCATTATAGCATTAACTGTCTGTGAACATGAAATTCAATCTACATCGGTGTAGTGGTGATATGGTTTATAATACAGAAAGAAAGATATATTTAAGGCCGTCGTGACGCAGTGGAACAAAGTCTCACTGTAAGCAGAATTGTTATGGGTTCCATCACTTCTCAGGGAAATTATAATATAATTTATTTTAAAATGGGGAACGATGGATGTCCTAACACAATGTTCCCTCTGCCTATTCTGGCTATATGAATTACAGCGGTTAGTTAAAGATTATAACTAAATAAATTAGCAACGCAAAACATTTCGGCAATGATTTAAATATTTATCCTTGCGTAGCTCCAATATTAGTATACCTGGTAACAGGTTCACTGCCAGATAATTCCTTTTTGTTTTGCTAAGCCTTATTGTTCCTATATCGACCTTCTTTACTAACCGTACATTTATAGTCTACCTGAAGTAAATATAAGTATTCGTTCTATAGCATTGAGTACTACAATTGGTGCGATTTACGAAAAGGTAAAATGTATTCAAATTATATTAAGGTAAAACCTGACTGAACAGTTTTAACAACAGCACAAAATAATTTTGTTGGACAGAATTTGCTAATACAACAAATTATAACCACTGGTCGAATAAATTTTATACCAAAAAAATAACTAAATGTCAAAATTTGGATTAATAAAAATATTTTTACAATTTAATATATATTATGTGTTATCATCTGGTTTACAATATATGAATTATGATTGTAAGTCCAGAAAATTCAAAATAGAACTCAACCAGCTAAAGCCTCTGCGTTTAGCCTCGCAACGACTGTCTTAATAATATAATATAAAAACTCGAATTAAGTAAGATAACATATTAGGCCTTCTATTTTTTTTCTTTTACACAAGTCGTGAACGTGATAATAACGAACAATAAAAGAGTAATTATTCAATCATGTAAAAATTATACGCGTAAATATATTTCAACGATTCATTGTGATATAAATATACATAATATTTAGATATTTTTTGCAGCCAAATAACATAACTTGTGAAAGTAGATAAAATCGATTCCTTGAAAAAAAGCTAAAAATAATATTTTTTTAAACGATAAGAGGATTAAAACCAACAAGGAAGTAGTTATATAATGGTCACACTAAAAATAGTGATGTACCTACCCATTAAATGTGTATCCCTGACATCAACAACATATTTTTGTTCTTAAAAGAAATGAATAGTTATTTTTCTGTAACATATTTCAACAATAGGTAAGTTTCGCTTTAGAATTATACGGCGGATTATTATTACAGTTGTGATAATGTGCCTTTTTTACTATTTAGACTAGCTTTACATGCCGGCTTTGATCGCATAGTCATCATCATACCAATATTATAAATGTGAATGTAAGTTTGTTTGTTACGCTTTTACGCCAAAATTACTCAACCGATTATTATGAAACTTTGTACACATATTTTGACAGGTTGGGGTCAATAATAGCAAAAAAACTGCTTAATAATAAAAAACTGCGTAATACTTGAACGGCCCCTATGTATAATGTTTTACTTATACAAAGTAACTTTTACATCTCCTAAACTATACTAATATTACAAAACTGAAGAGTTTGTTTAATTGAACGCGCTAATCTAAGGAACTACATTTGGATTTGGAAAAATATTTAAGCGTTGGATAGGCCACTTATCGAGGAAGGCAATAAGCTACATTACATTACTCGTTTCAATATAAAAGTAATGTCAGACTCGGGCACTTAGGAAATATTTTTTTGTTTTAGACGGTACGGTTTTGTTTTAGATACATGACGCACTTAGGCCCGTATTTATAAATCAACTCTGAGATGGGACTTGAGATGCTGATTTCATTCCTAGATTATAATCTATTAACAAAAACAACATATCAATCTAAAAGTTGAGAGCAATATATAAACACGGGCCTTAGAATGATATGTCACATAGAACTCTTTATTATTTCCTTTCATGACGAGAGCGAAGGGCCATATATAAAAATAATAAAATTTGAAAATTTGAATGAAAAAAATGTTACTATATAATAAAAAAGTCGGTCAAGTGCGAGTCGAGTGCGCCCGCTGGTACCGTACAAAAATTAAAAAAGATTTCGAGCTTTCTTAAAATTCAAACTTGGCTTAGCCACAGCTCTTTCATCTGATATCTTACTTGAACTACAGGCTTTTTTTACCAATTATTACCCCGCTATTATTTTTTATTTAACCACAAATGTGTAGTTTTCAGATTTTTCCTAAACTAGTACTATTTTTAGATGTTAGCTAGGTCAACCGAAAGTACTCTCTTGATTTTGATTCCTTTTATAGTGTCGGAATACGCGTTTTTTGCGATATAAACGGTCATATCTTTTTTTTAAATAAATGTTGAAATACGCTTTGTTTTTAGGAAATCATGGGGCCGTAGATCTGAGTACATAGTTTGAATTTCAACTCAATATCTCCAAGCGTTCCTGAGATAAAGGCTCTTGACAGACTGAGACTGAGGCTGAGACTGTATATAGTGTGTGTTTTATACACTACTAAACTATTGAATTAATATAGGAAGGTATACATTAAAACTAACCTTTTGATTGATCTTCGCGTTCTTGGGTGCCTTTACGACCGCTGGCTTGGGCGGCGGTGGCACCGGAACTGGTTCTGTTAACGATACATTTAGAATTAAAAATATAGAACGGAGAGAATTAGCGTTAGGTTTACTCTTCTTAATAATATGCAGTTTAAAAAAAAAGAAACTCAATAAAAAGGGATATATAAATTTAAATATTACCCAATCCAATTAATTTCCCGGAATATTAAATGAACCTATGACCACTGCGTAAACATCTCTCTTAACCACGATAGCGTCACATATATTTCTTCTGATGTAATACCCAATAAACAAAGCTTATATAGAACAGATAAACTTTTATAGCTTTACGCATTTCCCCCATATAGCTTGTTCATTTTTTGGGGAAGTAATAACTACCCTCACTGTTAGATCAGGGAATAGGGCGGACTTCCCAGAGTATAGTGTACTTTGGGAAGTCCGCCCTATTCTCCGATCATGTCATATAGCATTGGGAACAGAATGAACTTAGTGAAAAATCTCCGGTCATTCACTCGATTAGTGAACGTATACGCATATTATATATACCTGGTGGCAGCTGAGCTCTGCCCTGCTGCTGAGGCTGCAACGGGGACCGCTTCTCTTCCAAGGCAGGAGGCGCGGGAGGCGGAACGCCGGTGCTACCACCTCGCACCTGTAGACAAAAAAATACGTCAGTTCATTGCGTGGCGTGCCGTCTCACTGTAAATGCAGTTGTTAGTTCGATTTCAATTCGGGGGAAAGAATTATTTTCATTTCCTCCCTCTGATAACAAGACAAAGAGTTCTTTGTTATGAGCAATGCAAATGATTAAGTTAGATAGTAACTATCACTGGGTGCCATCTACCTGCTTCTTTTTTGATTGTAACAAAGAATAAATAAATTAGCTTCACGCTGTATCCCGCACACAGCAGTGTAGGCAGATGGAACCTAGTGTTAAGACACTCCGTTCCCCACCATTCTAACAAAGAAACATTCAATATTTATTTTTTTGCGAAAACGAACGGTCAGTTACGGCCAAAAATCGGTCGAACCTTCAGCCAGCCCTATAGTAGACAAATAGATTAAGAGTGTATCTCTTAGATAATAAATTTTAGATAATTAAATTTCGTAAAATTAATTATGTCAATTAATATTTTAGAAATAAAAGTTGAAATAAAATAAGGCTTATTTGGTAATGGAGGATACGTTTGATGTTTATATATGTTGTATGTTTCATGATATCATGCAAGGATGTTTTTTAAACGTTCGATGTAGATTTTATCGATGTAGGCTTTACGAGTATTTACATGATTAAATACATCACAAAATACAAAAACACCAAGAGTTGATGAAAAAAGTCGCTAAGTTATATTGTATATAAAATTGAATATTTTGATAAAAAATGTTAGAAATTACCACTTCTAACGACTCTTTTAGTTTTTCCTTTGGTCTTAGACGTTGACACATTAAAAGGTTTCGATTTCGGTCGAATAGAAACCAAAGCCAAAGTTTCGGTTTCGGCCTGTAACACTATGTACCTTTGTTATGAATTGTAAAATAAATATATATAAAAAAGAGGCCCATCGTGGCGCAGGGACACAAAGTGTGCCTGTAAATCGACTGGTTCTGGATTCGATCCCCACTCGAGGAGATGAAATATGTAACTACATTTTATATTTTTATTTTTCGATCCACTGTCGAGGGGAAAGCGCGGCGTTGAGTTCCGCCACTCAACACCCAATGCCTCCAGAAAATTGGCGGAAAGTGGGAACGGAGTGTCTTAACACTAAGTTCCCTCTGCCCACCCTGCTGTGTGCGGGATACAGCGTGAAGCTGAAAAAAAAATCATGATATTTTTAATATCATATTAACCTAGAGTAGTTCATGTATGGATGCCCCGAGTGTCGCAACCGTCAGTTCATATATATATGGGAGCTGGGTAGCAGACGAATAGCAGCAGCCGAGTCAAACTGTCAAGAACTACCGCACTAATATATATGATGCATATAAATACTCGTACCAAATATGTAATAAATATAATATAATAATTCGAAGCCTATAATGGCACGATCTATTAGGGTTGAATTTCTTATAAAGGCAATATATAGGGGCGACACATATTATGGATCAAAGCGAACTTTGACCAAAATTATAATACGGAGGCTGATGTGATGGGCTTATGCAAATCTCGTCTCGCATTGCACTCACGGCACGTGGGTTATGCTTGTATGGCATTCGTCGTTGACAAAATGTATACCACTGTGGTTCTACGATTTGGTACATGATTAGGTTTGTGATGATATTTTATGTCCCAGCTCCGGTGTATGTAGTAGTGTCCGCCCATCTCATACGGGTGTGTGGTGCTACTTTAAGTCCTGGAACTCCGGTGTATGTAATAGTGTCCGCCTATGGTTCTAATACCTTGTTTGAACGTAGAAAACACTCGAGACGCGACTGAGGGTGAGTCCCGTGCGTTTAACTAACATATCGGCCGCTTTGCGGTAGTATGTTCGATCCATCGACTTATATTAATCTCTCGAATCAATCAGCATCACAAATCACCAACATTATATAAGTTATACATACATCATTCTAATGCAATATTAATATAAACAAGCGTCACAAATATCTTCAGAAAGATTACACACAAACGTCCCGAAGGATTTAACAAAGACTGCTGCAGCCGCAGTTTAGTAGAAATTCACGAAGTAGATTCGGGGCGGCGTCCTTGCACTTTATTTCTTTTGTTACTAACAGGCAGTTGTAGTGAAGAGGAAGATAGGTCGCGCTCTTGGCTTTCCTTCGGAAGAGCTTCGACTTATGACAATGTAATATTGTCGAAATTCAGTTATTTAAATAATCTTCTGATGACAAATATCTTATTAAAAGGATACCTTCTGATGGCATAATATAAAATTCTTAACTCTATTACCTCTGAATCTCTAAAATATATTAGGTTACTCACGATTACAATTATAAAAGATTCTAGCCACTAGCCAAAGCATTTTAAAGGTTTTTAGAGAATAAGTTACAAGCTGGAAACCTTGTTTCGGTCGGACTCTACAAATAACCTAAATAATATATTCATGATTCATAAAATAGTGAAAAATATCTCCAAGATATGTTTGTCATAGTCGGTTTGACTATGATAAACATATCTTGGAGATATTTACAACAATTGTTAAAGTTAAAACATTTGTCACCCAAAATACAGGTCAAAATGATTATAGTATACAATAAAAAAACCATTAGTCATTACGTTTTGTAGTCGACGTCATTCTATCGAAAATTAGTAATAAAAAACCCCTAACGAAATTTTCCTTTTATTGCGTTTTAACTGCATTGCTAATGTCCCAGTAATATGCAATTCCAATCATATATGTGAATAACAAACATTATGCATATGTTTACGTAAAAGTTCCCGACGAAATATCGAAAAAATCCTGCCTTGGTGACACCATCACAATTAATTAATAATAAAAGATTAATTATGGAATATATAAGTGTGTACGGGATACAGCGTGAAGGTGATTATTTTTTTTATTAATGTAAGTTATACATACAGCTTCATGTTGTATCCCGCATACAGCAGTGTAGGAAGAGGGAAATGAGACGTTGATCATTTCATTTTGGCCGAATTTTTTGAGTCATTGCATATTAAGTGGCGAACTGAACTGTTTTTCCTTGGTGCCAGAGCGAAAAAATTAAAATATTAATAAATAATCATTCATAACCTCCAGTATCGAACCCATATCTGTAGCGTTAATCATACAATTAAAATATTATATATTTGCCTTGCCTCATCTAGGATCAGTAGTAGTAGTAGTCAAAGAACGGCAACGGAAACGGTTTCCTAAATCATTTATCTATATATATAAAAGGACTTGTGCTGACTGACTGAGGTAAGACGCACGCAGAGCCGTAACCGCTAATGGTAGAAACGTGAAATTTGGGCAGATGTTTATTTTCATATTCTGGACATCCACTAAGAAGGGAATTTGAAAATTTTTAACCCTAAAGGGATGAAATAGGGGTTGAAAGTTTGTATGGAAAAAAAATTAAATCGGCACCGATTTTTATAAAATTTGAAATTCAGACTCTTAAAAACATTTCATTGAACACGTGTTTCATGGTTTTTTTAGAAGTCAACCCTAAGGGTGTAAATACGCGGGCGAAGCTGCGCGTGCCCACTAGGGTATTAATATTTTAGTGTTAACTAAACGTCAACACTAAATATCTGGTGACTTACCTTTATGTCTGGTGACTTTTTTAATTTTACCAAATATGCTATTGCGAATATAAAATATTTCTACATAAAATACAATTCAATGCATTTTCAAGGATATATGTAATATTAAAATAAAAAAAAACATAAAGAATATATCAAAAAAATCGCAACAACTTTCACGATTTTTGAAACCGCTCCAGTATCAAGTTGTCGCAATCCGGTTCGGTATCAAAAAACATTTGCGCGTGGTACAAGCGATAAGCTGTTTGCTTTAACATTACATTTATAGAATACTGACTGTTACCTGTGGCTTCGCCCCCGTACGCCTTCTGCCGTATCTCGATATAAAGATTCCGAGATGTAATTATAATCTCTTAATAGATGCATTATCCAACACAATAAAATAATTTCAAATAATATTGAACCATCAGTTACTGAGATAAGCGCATTTAACCAAGCAAACCTTTAAGCTCTACAATGTTAAGTATAGATAATATATAATTAAACAATTGCTTTTTTGGCTTGTTCTTTATGACAAATATCAAAAATAATATCACCGTTTACTGAAAACTTAATACTGTTTACGGTTAAAGAAAGAATGGATTTTTTAGCTTTCTGACGATGACACGTCTGCCGCATGCCTATAGTCCCTGGCGAAAACCTAAGCTCATTGCATTCTGAATTCTAAAAGCAGAACCGGCGGAAGAAATGGAAAAAAGGAGATGACGAGTGAAACCATTACAGAGCTGATTGATTGGTTTAAAATAGAGCGAAATAGAAATATGGAAGAAAGAGTGAGAGACCTTCGCCCAACAAAAGACAGTACGCTCTCGTATTATTATTAATAATGGTGTATATTCAATTCAAAATCATTAGTCTCCACTGTTATCCCGACACTCCAAATTATTAGAATCCACATAATAAAACACTAAACCAATAAGCCCCAATTATAAACAAACAAATATAGAGTTTAAAAAAATACATGTTTTTAGCACACTATTTAGAAACGCATAAAATACAACGTAGCGGGTACAGATCCCACTCTCCTTGTAAAAATGTCATCAAAATTAATATAGTCGCTCATAACATAAAGTACACCTTATTACTAACCAATGTATTAATTTAACTCAGTTTCCTTCAATATTACACTAACTCTTTCGCCCTTGTAATAAGAGCGACATTCGTAGAGCCAAGTCGCAGGTCTGTGCAAAAATGTCAGACGTAGACGGTTGAGTAATTCAGACTTAAGACTTGTCAAGTTGACGTTCTGTGCTACTTTCAATTTATGTACACGGGCTAAGTTATAGACTGAGATCCCAGAGCCCGCAGACCTACGTCATATTAGCAAAGCTGAAATTTTGAGGATTAATAGTCTAATATGTAGTTAAGACTGTATGCGCACTTACTAACTTGAAAGTAGAGCCCTTTCAGAGGCAGCGCCAATCTAAAATACACCGCTCACCTACGTTAAAGAAGTTATTTATTTAAATATAATATAAAAAATAATGTAAAAAATGTATATTTATTATTACCAGATCATTAACGTGGGCCTTTACTCCTGCCAGACGTCCTAAGGGTTGTTTAAAATTGGGGCAAACTACGTTATACTAGCAAACTTTAATTTTACATATATTATTTACGGAGTATTTTAAGACCTCTTTTATGCACCCAGACCAATCCGATGGCGCAATCATCCTACCAAAAAGAGATGAGTTTTTATTTAGTGCTACCTTTGAAAGAGTCCCACTTTTAAGTTAGTGAGAACACATACTGTCTTAACTACATATTAGACAAATAGTCCTCAAAATTTCAGCTTTGCCAAAATGACGTAGGTCTGGCGGCCCTAGGCTCTTGGGCTATTAGCTTTTCTTAAATAAATAATTTAGATAAGTCACATTTGATTTGACTTCAGACTATTTCAGTATATCATAATGAAATGATCAGCGTTATCATTACTCACATTGCCTAATAACATGCTTAATTAAAAAATATCTTGTAGTGTAGACGCAAACATAGCAGATACTATCCAAGAGCGTCATTGGAGATACAATAAGCTTGCTGTCCGTGTCTGGTCCTGGCGTTAGACCACAAACTAGCGAAAGCTGGATCTCGTGAAGCAGGACAGGAGACCAAATTGACTAATCACAAGACTATACACAGTGAAGTAGGTTAAGCTGGAAGAAAGACCCTAGCAAATAGGCCGGGATAGTGCGAAGCAGGAGAAAGAGGATAAACTGCTATCACTAAAGTGGTCTTTCTGTGACTATGGTAGCAGAGCGAGTTTATTATTATGTCATTCCTTTTTCTTGAGAAACATGATGCAATCTGTAACAGAATCTTCAGGACCAGTATAGACAGACATCTTACTAATTATACAACGATAGCATCTCTAAGCATATTATTAAACTGGACATTTTAAGAAAAAACATAATAAAAATCGGAAGCAAAAACAAGACATTGAGTTACATAGCGTAGCGCCAACGTTGATCGATGACGACGATAAAAGATAACATCCAAGGTCCCACAATCAGTAGACACTTTGATTATTCAAATAATCATTTTTATGTGAAAACGATAAGTGAAATAATTTGTAGAAATATGAGTTTATATTAACAATCTTAAACTTTTTAGGAGGTATTTCGAACTACACAAAACACTGCATTTTTTCTTTCCCCTATAGTAGGGCAGCAAACCTTCGCACTTTAAGCTTAAAACAATCCGACATCCATTTTCAAACATTGTGTGTTGAAGCTGGAGACGACAAGGGGGCTCCTGGTAATGTCGGAGTTACTTGCAAGAGATCGGCACACCCATTTTTAATTGCTAATGCTAAAGAACAAATTAAGACTTTTCCCGGTATATTGCGTGTCCATAAGTGTCATGGACTACTTTTGCATTGAAAATTGTGGTCAATTCTCTTCGAGTAGATGATAGATGCGGACAGGATTGGGAGTGCATGAACGAGGAGGAGAATTCATTTGATAATGTACAAACCAAAACGTGGCAAGCACTGAATAGGGGATGAAAAACAATCGTCGACATCCAAAAAAGCATTTAAGACCGATGATTTTATTTTTGTCAAACTACTCTCTAAAAAAACAGAGTACCGTTACATGGACATATGTACGGGTTTAGAAGATAATGAAATATAGGTAAAATAGGGGATAACAATGTAAAATTACTTCAAGTGGAAGAAAATTATATTTAATTTGTCTCTTGTTCAGGCATTTCCTATGCCAAATCTTATTTTAGAAGGACAGAACATGTTCTACGGTTTCAAAGAGTCTGTGAACGTGTTTGAGAAAGCTTAAGCATTTTTTATTAATTCATTCATTCATTTTTCTGTCAATCGTTCATTTAGTGAAATGTAGCATAAGCACAGGTAAAATAAAAATTATCCTAGTTACCGCAAGTCTGATTATTTGTATTACTTAAAAGATGCTAGTCTATAAAATAAGTATTAATAAAAGAATATTTTATAATTTGTTGTAGGTACAATGCCATGGTATGTCATATATATTGACAGTACATCATATTTACAGACAGTACAGACCACAGTGCAAAATATTTTATATGATTGAATTATATTAAATATTTGATAAAAAATCTTTCTTTTTTATAGCTTTACGTTGTATCCCACGCAAATAGCAGAGTAGGCAGAAGGAACCTGTAAATATAGTATTAAGACAATCCGTTCTTGTTGATATTTCTGTGCTCTACAATCCGCCGAATTGCCGAGGCATTGCATGTTGAGTAGCGCAACTCAACTCCGAGCTTTGCCTTGTGGGCAGAGCGAAAAAATGAAAATATTAATATTTCATTTCCTCCGCCCCTTGAAAACAGGGCCACGACGACTTCTTCTAAAAAAGTTATAAAACTTTAAATAAAATTTCTATAGATACACGAGGTAAATCTAAAGGTTAAAACAATTTGAAGCCAGCAGTCAGTAAGAGCACCTACCGACTATCGACGTTTTCGTTGAATTACTTTTTTCGTCACTCTGCGGCACTGGCGACTAGCCAGCGCTGCGTCTGTCTTCTTATTTGATTATTTTGAGTTTTAAAAAAGAAATGGTTTACGGTTCGATTCCATACGGATTAGCTAAACTTGGGTATCTTTACCAAACATACAGGAAAATTGGGAAACAAGATGAATCTATGTTTCATACAACAATCTATTAAAATCTTGTCCTTATTCAAGATGTTAAAATATTTAATTAAATTCGTGGCCAAGATCACTCAATCCATATATTTATAAACTCAATGTTTTCTATATAAAATAACAATAAAAATATATAAAGAAGAGTAAAATTCTATAGCAAAATTTTGTGTTATTTAATTTCGTTCTACGCAGTGAATTCATTGAAGCCCGCCTTCACGAAGACACTTTATGGATACTTAAAATTGACTGAACAGAAATACGAGTCTGGGAAAATTGGAATTTGCTTTTCATCCGTGAATGTTGGCAGTCAAACGTATAGTATTACAATTTGTGAATATACAAGGTTAATATTTATTCTTTAACGGCAAAACGCACCGGTAAGTTCCACCGTTGACAACGCCATTTCTCGAGAAATGGACGGAAAATTGGGAACAGAGTAATTTAACACTAGGTTCCCTGTGTCTACTCTCTGCGCGGGGAAGGAAAGCAAAAGTGTGACGGTGTAAAGATTGTAATATGAATTCGCATCCATAACCTCCGAATATCAATCGTGGCGCAGGGACGCAAAGTGTGATTGTAAACGGGAATTAGGACGACTCTTTGTGGGTTCGATTCCCACTCGAGGAAATAAAATATTAATTTATATTTATATTTTCATGTTTTCGCTCTGGTGTCCAGGCAAAGCGCGTACATCCATAATCTCCGAATGCAAACAATGATCAAAAGCCAACAACTCCCACTGTAGGGCAGTAAAGGCAGGCAGTGCACTATATAGAATTGATTGCATTACATACACAACCGACGCCTCACTTACTTACCTAGTCTATTGTGTACAATAGCATGACAAATGGACACGTTCATCCGTTTGTTGTGACAGTTAGTGACGTTTTATACGACCTTGGTGGTTTAGACCAATTGAACCAAGTTGGTGGTAGCTATTATCTTTGGGCTAGGGAGGTGAGAAAGTAACTTGTGATAAGACAC
The DNA here is from genome assembly GCA_013421005.1 of Heliconius erato x Heliconius himera. Classification (NCBI taxonomy): domain Eukaryota; kingdom Metazoa; phylum Arthropoda; class Insecta; order Lepidoptera; family Nymphalidae; genus Heliconius; species Heliconius erato x Heliconius himera. Next base: position 17,446 of record JAATLQ010036891.1, on the reverse strand, counting down.
TGTGCTCTCTCTTTTTCAGATAAATTAAGAGTTATTATGTTTTGAGTTTCGCATTCTTTTTTTGATCGGACCGGAGAAAACTTTTTTTATCAGCATCACTCTGTATCCCGCACACAACAGGTTGGTAGGCAGAGGGAACCTAGTGTTAAGACACTCCGTTCCCCACTTTCTGCCGAATTCTGGAGGCATTGCGTGTTGAGTGGCAGAACTCAAAGCCGCGCTTTGCCTCGACACCAGAGCAAAGAAATGTAAATATAAATTTAAGTAGATATATCATTTCCTCGAGTGGGGATCGAACCCACAATGTCAGTTTTACAGTCACACTTTGTGCCGCTGCGCCACGACTGGCCTCAAATCATTATATATTATGTAGGATATAATATATATTATAGTATCTATATAATTGAGGCCAGTGGTGCAATGGAACAAGAAAAGTAATGAAAAGCGCCTGAAAAATTCAGCGGAAAGTAAGAATGCCTTCTGCATACCCTACTATATGGGATACAACGTGAAGCTGAAAAAAGTGCTTTATTAATTTTCATATTAGTATAACGACAGTTTAAATACCAATAGACTAATTGGATAGTTGCGAATAGAAATCCTTTTTGGAGATACGGTGTAATGGTACTTCGTCGAATGTGTCATCAAGTCTGTAAGAGCACTTACGTATCATATACTTCAGTATCTTCTAGTTCTATCTAGTATTTGGAGTTTGAATCATCACGTTCAATGTTTGTGACTACAAACTACAGTAATTGTGCTTGTAAAATGCCAAAGTCAAAAAATTACATTTTTTTCACCACTTCAACTCCCAACCTGATCAAGGATCGCTGCATCCCGCACATAGCGGGTAGGCAGAGAGAACCTGGGAACCTAGTATTAAGATACTCCGTTCATATTAGGACACTGTCGTTTCCCACTTTCCAGTGAATTGTGCAGGCATTGTCTGTCGTGTTGATTGTCGGAAAAACACCGCGTTTCCCCTCATTACCAGAGTGAGTAAATAAATATATATCAATTCATCGAGTGGGAATCGAATCCTCAACCCGTCACGTTTACAATCGCACGCTTGTGCCTCTGCGCCACGACTGGCCTCATGATTATAATTTGAATTATAGTATACTCATTTTTATAACTACAGGGTGGTTATAAAAATGTACTGGATGTACTGGATACAACGTCAACCTAAAAAAAATAATTAGAAGTAGAAGCATAAATACAGCAACGGTGATTTGAACCTACACCCTTTTAGTGAAAATGTACTGGATGTACTGGATACAACGTCAACCTAAAAAAATAAGTAGAAGTAGAAGCATAAATACAGCAACCGTGATTTGAACCTACACCCTTTTAGTGACATAATTTAATGATACGATCAATTATACAATAATAGGTGGTATAATATAACATTTCTACGGCGTGGAGTCAACTGTAATATAACTTAGCCTTGACAGCGAAAAGCCAAGAACACTATGAAAGAGTGTTTACATCGTACATATTAGCATACGTTAAGTTGCTTGCACAATTGGAGCCAATTCTTTTTATAACCTGAAAAAACAATATAACAAAAGAATATAATATGTTGAATTAAACACGGCGTTCAGTTACGGCATCCAACACCCAATATGTTTAAAATGGTTCTCTTGGATCTTTCTGAATGCCGAAGAAGACGTTTGTATGTTTAATCTTACGTTGGTAGATATATAGTTTAGTTAGTTAAACGCTGCATTTCGCATGTAGCAGGCTAGGCAGAGCAGACCTACTGTTAAAACGCTTACCATAGAATTTGAGGAGACAGTGTTGGCAATAGATTTTCTCTGTCCATCGCACTCCATGCGGGATACAGCGTGAAACTAAAAAAGAAAGAAAATAAAGTCGAAATCTTTTTTATCAGCTTCACGCCGTATTTGTAGGGTAGAGGCAGACGGTTTAATTTTCCAAAAAAAAAAAACAATTGACAACCTTGATAGCTCTGACTTCATCGAATAAAACTTGCAATAGATAGTGTTTTCATGACTTTAAAGAATTACTGTATAAATTTTTTTTTATTTCCTATTTAGTGACATAAAAAACGTCGAGAATCTATTATATAAGTATAATTAAATTATAACAATGAAGTGGCTTCATAAACGAAATAAACTTTTATTTAAAAATGTAATTATAAAAATATATAAAATGGCAATTCAAAATAATTGACGATAAGAAGCATTAAAATTAAATAAAAAGCTAAATATTATCTACACCTTAATGTATATTACCATAAAGTGCCTGTGTGTGTGTACGTGTGCGTGTGTGTGGGTGTGTGTCTAACATCAATTATAACATATTAATTAAAGATACTTTTATTTTAAAATTCAGTTTTATCACCTAGTGTCTAGATGTTTTTTTTTCATGGTGTATTGTATTTTACAATCCAGCCCAGATACTCAGCTCTCTACTTCATTAGGTGAGTATTACAAAATTTTGCAATCGACCATTTTCTTACGGCGGCCATTTTAGATTTACAACAATATTGATTATATGTTATTTCATTCATAAGAACTGAAAACTTCAATCGAACTTCAGCAAAATCGGACACTTGGAAGTGGATCAAAATGAGCTTGCAACATTTTACACAAACAAACTAACACGGTGGTTGAATAATATACAGGGTGGAAGAGGCAGCGCTCCATTTACGGAAACAGCATATAGGGTAAAATATTTCAAACCTATACCTAAAGAAATTAATCAAGATGCCTCAACAGTTTGGACGTAGGATTTTTTTTTCATTTCACGATTTTTATCCATACCTGTATTTCGTGTGACGCGATTACGTATAGATCCCAATAACATAAACACTTACTATTACAAAAATACTACTAAAGGTTAAACAGCTTTGAACTTTATCGCCAATACATACGACTCGATTTCGAAATGAGGCGTGTGCGGCGGTATTCCTTTGATAGGTTTATGTGTGCGTGCGCCATCCTTACAAATGGCGTTTTGTTTTAAAATAACAATTTTATTATTTATTTTGTTTGAAAAAAAAAACTTTTTCATTTTTGGGAATTATTTTTTTTCTGAATTATATTAGGCTTTTATAGAGTAGTTAAAATTGTGGTTTCATTTAATGTGGTGCTGACACTTCCAGCCTGTATAAACGTTGCTATTACCTATTATAATCTAAACTACATAGTTGTCTTTTAAACATTGTTTTACATAAAATTACAGCGAGGGAAGCCTCCTAGTATTTTTTTCGCTTCACGCTGTACCTAGCATATAGAAGAGAGAGAGAGAGAGTGAGAAGCAAAAACAGGCAAATTAAAACATGCCGTTCCTCACTTTCCGTACAATTTTTGTGACACATTCATAGATTTACGGGTACAAAAAAACTGTCCAAATATTCCAAACTCCAAATCCACTCAAAGAAAGCCAAACTCACGTACAAAACTCAATAACAATCAATAATTCGCACAACAAAGTATCAAGTTGACGAAAGCACCCTCAGTTAGTGCAAAATTAAAAGTTATGCACGCTCACCACCCCTATACCGAGAACCCTAAAATGGCATACAATGCAGCTGCTACCCCTTGCAGTGTCCTTGACATTATGTAGGGGATGGTATGTGTGGAGCTAGAGACTCGTGTTGGTAAAATGTACTATCTTTGCGCTTATGTTAGTTAGAAGTTTGAATATACCAGATAGGTGTGCGACGATTGTAGATTCGATTCCCAAATATGTAATCTAAAAAATATTGAAATAAAATGAGGCCAATTAATGATAGAGGTCGACGTGACGCAGGGACATAAACCTGTGACTGTAAGCTTGACGGCTGTGGGTTCGATTCCCACTTGGGGGAATGAAATATTCTATATTTTCATTTTGATCTGGGGAACAAGGGAAAGTGTGGCGTTAAATTCAACTTTTAACGGGAAAGGAATTTCTTGACACTAATTTTTCAGGTTCCCTTTGCCTACCCTGCTTTGTGTGGGATACAGTGGAGATAAAAATAAAAAAAAGGAAAATAACAGCGTGTTGAGCGCCAGAGAAATCCACGCCGTAGCTTGCCTTAACACCAGAGCGAGGAAACGAAAGTAGTTCATTCCCCCCGAGTTGCAATCGAACCCACACTTTGCCTGATAATATATATTTTTAAATTTTGAACATTAATAAAATATTACTGTTTACAACGTTTCTTTTTTTCTATAAGTGATCATGTGATGTTATGTACCGTTACACTATACGCAGAAGTGGGCAACCTTGAAACTGACAATGTGATGTAAGACATACCTATTATGTAAAAATATGTGAAAAGTGATGTTAAAAATAGCGCTAATGGTGAATATTTTTGTGAGAATTTCGTATATTGTAGTATCGATATTATTATCGAACATACTATCTAGATTTCACGCTGTATCACGCATATAGCAATGTAGGTAGAAGGGACCTAGTTTTAAGACACTCCGCTCCTCACGTAGTTGATTGTCGCAACTTAAAGCCGCGACTAAATAAAAATTTAATTAAATGGGTAGAGCAAGGAAATGGAAACAAATAATTTACCAATTTTAGACATTATCGATGACAATTATGATTAATATACCTAGTTGTTTTTTTTAATATTTGGTCCACAAGAAAAATCAGTTAAGGAGTTACTTTGATAAGTTGGACTAAAACAAGTAAACGTAGCTCATTCTACTTTTTTGAAAAAAATATTCTGAACAAATTGATACTGATCTGGGTAATACGTTGATATGGGTATACAATTTTCGTAGTGCATTTTCGATCGATCGATCCCCACTCACACTACACACCACGGAGAAATATATGAAAATACTAAAGCGGGGAATGGAAGCTTCTTATTTGGAACAGAATGCCTTAACACTAGGTTCCCAGGTTCCCTCTGCCTATCCTGCTATCTGTGTAAAGTTAAAAAAGTAAGTCTCAAAAGTAACGTTTTACAAAACATAATATCTGATCTTAAATTACTCAAAAGACAGCTAACCTTTCTCTGGCAACCTCCTCAACCTCTTGCAACATTTTTCTGGCTTGCCTTTACGAAATTATTGAAAAGACCCAAAAATGTTTAGCCGATCCTATTTTAAGATACATGCAAGTTACGCACATTAAAAACAAAACTACACCTAAAATATACTACAAAGATTGCGTGATAATCGTTTAAATATATCTTGGATCGTGTCCAATGCTAGTCCCAGCTGATTAACTCTGATGAAATACCAAACAATAATAAATGATTCGTCAAACACAACCTCTCCCGGGGTCGGTGAGGACAGTTACCCTGTCAGGTGGATACCTGACCTTTGGTCCAAATCTTTAGAAAACAAAGCTGCGAAGGACCTGAAATCTTCAGTATTCTAAAGAGATGGTCGATGGCCAGTCAACGTTTCATAATGAGGATGTGCTTCACATCACACTACAGTTACGGGTCTAATTTAAAAATATAAAATATCCTCCAAGTAAAGTCTTTAGGTCAGTGACCAGTTGCAAACATCCTAAAATAAGGAATATAGGTAAAGAGGTATAAAAGAAAAGGAAACCAGTGAACGACACGAGCCTTCCTTAAAAATAGATAAATATTATTTTTTTTGCTTCACGCTGTATTTTTCATATACCAAGATAAGCAGAAGGAAGCCTAATGTTGAGACGCTCCGTTTCCCCTGCACCAAAATTAATGAATAATTCCACTACCCAACTCACAAATCTAGGTTTTGTGAGTTAAGTAGTGGAACTCAGATCCAAAGGCAGCTCTGAGTCTTTCTTACCTCTGCTCTGGTACCAGAGCGGAGAAATTAAATAAATACATTTCCTCTAGTGGAAATCGAACCCACAATGTAGCGTCGCGTTTACTTGTAAGACGCTATGCTACTACGTCGCGACGACAGTCTCAAATCTGAATATTGTTACAATAATAAAATTTTGGCACCCGCCAGCATAATGAGAGCATTAACATTTGGGTGGAAATAATACTTTCATATTATGTTAAAACTCTTGAGGAGATTGTATGTTTGAACCTTCTAATCTTAGAAACTACTGTTTCGAAATAAAAAATATTTTAGTGATAAATACTCCATATATCGAGGGTACGTGACGTAGTAGAGCCTATAGTCCATACGTTAATCGTCTCAATGCAACCCACAGCACCTGCAGTCACTGTGATGTGTTATATCATTATATGTCATATACAACTTTTAATTACTTCCATTCGACTATGGGAACAGAACCGCAAGCTGGTAGTGGCAGCTTGCCGCTTATATAAATTGGAAGGGGAAAAATTATATAATTATTTTCATCACCTTTCAGCCACTTGAAGTAAATAGAATTTGAAAAACGAAATAATAGGACACTACTCTCCGCGTCTCTTCCTAAAATATACCATATAATAGGGGGAGAAGAACAAAAAAAATATCTTTAAAATGTTCGAAACTGAGGGTGTTAGATATGCATGAAGCTGTCACATTCCGGGACAGTCATTAGCGTACTGACGCCAATAAATATATTTATACCATTTATTTAATAAAGTCACAAATTATTACCACAATGGAAGCCGTCGAGGCGCAATAGGATAGCATCTGACTGTAAACGCGCGATTGTCAGTTCGATCTCTAATCGGCGGGATTATTATACTGAATATATTTTCATTTCCCCTTACTGGTAGACAAGGGGCGGCATTAGGCCCTGCCATTCAACATCCAATGTCTGAAAAAAAATGGCTGAAAATGGGGAATGGAGTGTCTCAACACTATGTTCCCCTGCCTACCTCCGAGTCACTGCCTATCCAAAAGACTCCTCACTTTCTGATATAAATACCATCAAAGCCGTGCTTTGTTTAGTACTAGAGCGAGGAAAACGAGAATAATTCATTTCTCCGAGTGGCGATCGAACTGAAAAACCTCGCGTTTAGAGCCAAGACGTCGTGCCGTTGGGCTACGATATCCTCTTAAAAATGATGATACTTAAAATAGTTGTAACCAATTCGATCCCAGCATTGTAAATAGCATGAACAGTACAATAATAAAATATATAACATAAATTATGACTGGCTCACGTCCAGCCTACGTCACATAATGTCAACGGCTGGGTGACGACACGCGACCTTGCCGAAGGTAACTTATTATCTAGTGGCTTATTAAGAAAGAAAAGAAAGAGAGCGCAAACTCTTTAATAGATATTATAGAATGGCAGGTACAGGATGTCACAGTGAGAATGAGGAAGAACGTCTCACTCTTGTTGGTCATTTGGTTTGAGCAACTCGTAAGAATGAGTGAAGAAAGAGTTGTAAGAAATATTATGAAGCAAGAGTGAGTGGTAAGAGAGGCATGGGAAACCTTGGTTGACCTTCGCGAACACATTATTGATGATCCTAAAGGAAGGTCACGTACACACAAAGAGGACCACCCGGAGCACATGTATATAGAGGATGACGACAGCGGACAAGGCGAAAGAGATATGCAAGAAGTGTAGTGTTTATCGCTCCGTTATCAATATATACACCGCTAAGGATAAAGTGTGAAACAATAAAAAAATAAACCCACTTATCAGTTTTAGGGAAAGATAAGTAAGAGAATGATCGGGAGAAATATAACATGGCACGATATAACCTTTGGATATGAAGTCGCAACTCGTCGTCCCATGTCTAAACTGCTCGAGTGCGTGGGGCTTAAAAATGAGAAAGAAACAAATACTTATAACGTTAAAGTACTGATGATGTCTACTTGAAACCTTGCCAACATAAATATTTAGAATCTTGAGAGATAAAAATGTGTATTGACGCTTATATTTTATTTTATATGTGGCTAGAATAAATATAAGCGTCAATACACAAATGTAGTGATGTATCACTAATTTTTTTAAGCCGCTCTCTACCCTCGCTTTCAGCATAGGAAGCAGGGGAAGGAGAGGGAATTGTGTTAAGACACTCCGCTCCCCACGTACTTACTAATTTTGGAGACATCATGTGTTGAGTGAGGAACTCAACGCCACGGTTTGCCTACCCGAGCCGAAATACGAAAATAATTTGTATATTACTTCCCCCAAATGCGAATTGCACCGACGGCCATCACGTTTATAAGCGCTACTGCGCCAGGATGGCCAGTTCAGTATTCACTCGGCTCATATCCACGTGCTCAAACAAGACAGTCTTGTCTAGATATTTTTTTTATATTAATATAATTCCTATAGCACGTGGCTTAGATATGTGTTATCTTTAGTAATACGCTTTATACTGTATTTAAAAGAATCTGTGCCTAATCCTCCCTTCTAAGAACTTTTCTCTACTAAAAAAATATCTTTAAATAAATAATAGTTATTGTAATAGAAGAATCATAATCCGTCAAGCAGTATGTGTTCCTACTCCAAATAATCTTATAGATATTCTTTTTAATTCTCACTGTAGTACAAGAAGCGAGGCGTTGAGTTCTGCCACTCAATACGCAATATCTTGAAAATTGGAGAACACAGTGTCTTAACACTGAGTTCTCTTGCTCTCTCTCTATACCTCTGATCGAATGATCTGTTACATTAAATGTATAAATTACAACATGTGCAATATAATCCTATTTAAGTGAACTGTGTTGTGTTTATTACCACATTAAAATATAGAGCTATAAATATAAAAAAAACCAACATATCAAAACTTTGAAATCTATGTATAAAATAATTAAAAAAAACAAAAATTACTAGATTATCGTCAAAAAACGTTTCACAAAATGGCAACCCTGACAGCTGACATAACACCACGTGGCGTTACGTTTTGAGGTTAGAACTTATTATCAGTATGGCGTAACACGCGATAATAAGATACAGGCAGTGTGCCATATCAAACTAAAGAGTAAAACTACTAGAAAATTCCATATTACACTATTATTATTATGATATCACGTGTTCGAATCCGTGTGGGGTTTAATTACTTATTTAGAAAAAATAATATCTGTGCTAGTACGTGAAATATATACCTATCTTTGTTTTATAAAGAATAAATACGAAGTGACAGAGGATGTTGTAATGCAATGTCACAGCGTCTGATTGTAAACGCGTTTTGCTCGTAGGTTCAGTTCCCACTTGGGGTATTTAATTATCGTCATTATCTAGGCCTGGTAATAAGACAAAGCGCGGCGTTGAAGTCCGCCACTCAACACGCAAAAAGTTGGACATAAAAGTGGTCTTAACACCAGCTTCCCCATGTCATACGAGGTACAGCGTGAAGCGTAAAAGCAACATTTAAAAATCAAATTCTGCACTTAGCAGCGTAAGCAGAGGGTACCTGGAAAGCCTAGCGTTAAGATACTATTAAGACACTTCCGTTCTCTGCATTTCACCGAATTGTGGAAGCATTGCGTGTTGAGTAGCGAAACTTAACGCCGCGCTTTGGTTCGTTACCGGAGCGAGTGTAATGAAAATATTAAAAATTTCACTTCCTGGGTGGAAAACGAACCAACAACATGTAGTGCCTATAGTCGCATGCCAGTGCCCCTGCGCCCACAACTGGCCTTAAGCAGCAAGCAAAGACTTCCGCATCATTAGTCAAAAATAGGGGAATAACAAGAAAACATTAGATTAGAGAAAAAAACCCACTATGTGAAATTAACATACGCGTTTTGCAATGACACAATTGAAATGTTTGTTTGAAATAATAATAATGATTCTTTAAAACGCTATTAAAGCACAGCAGTTATTAAGTGTCAACAGATTGTAGTGTATTCAAATCCCTCTTCGACAAATATTAATGTACGTTTATTGTGTACAGTGCTATTAATGTTTTTATATTGTTTTTTTTTTCAGTTTCACGCCGTATCCCGCATATAGCAGGGTAGGGAGAGGGAGGCTAATGTTAAAGAGCTGCATTACCTATTTTGACGCGTAATCTAGGCGGTACTCAACGCCGCACTTTTTGAAGTTTTGAGACACTCCATCCACCTTTCTCTCTATGGATTGATCAAAATTCTAAAGATAATCTTTCAAGCTGTCTAAGCATTAGTTTGTGACGACGCCAATTATATTATACGAATCGCTTTTATGTTCAAGTCCTACAAAAAAAAATTTACGCTATAGTCACATTTAGCCTAACTGTGCACACAGTGTGTGGTGTGTAGGTTCGATTATCGATCGAGGGTAAATGTTTTTTAGCTGCACGCTATATCCTGCATAGCATCTGTAGGCAGAGGAACCTGGGAACTTGGGTTACTGGTGTTAAGACATTCCGTTCCCATTAAGACGAATTCTTGAGCCATTCCCAACAAAATGAGAAAGGTAAAATAAATATATATTATCGCATATATTCAATAAACTAAGTGCAAAATAAATTTCTAATCTATGTTATATGATAAATATAATATTATGCAGGCAAAAAAGTAAAGAATTATATATATTTATATACGTATAATATTTATTTTTAGCTTCCTCCACGTGGTCATACAGATACAATTATATATGACACGTGACACATTTTGAGCGACCGAGATAAAAATCAAAATGATTAACGAAATATAAAAACATTAATTGAATAATTCTCTTCATATTCTCTCTTCTAGACATTCCATCATAAAGAGAATTCTTCAATTCGAACTATTAGTTCGTACCAATCGTAATCTCCATATTTATAATTTTATTATAGAAAGAAGTATAGATTAGAAGATATCTAGAAATAAGATTGTGTACATCGAATCAGGTGTAAGATGTATGAAGGTCACAAATATGGGTCAAGTTTACAAAGATCGATCGGGAGGCTGTGTCGCGAACAGATGAATCATTCTCTATTCTGCTTACAGTGTATTATGTATATATTGTATTTTATATTAGCGTTTAGTCGCGGCTTCGCCCGTGGATAAATGGAAATAACTAGAATTGTGTACGACACATGGCACTATACAGTTACCACTAAAGTATTAAAGTGATGCAATATAGCCTATAGCCATCCTTGATAAATGGTCTTACTAATATATGAAGAATTAGATACTCACGCGCGGCTTCGCCCGCTTGGACTTATATTTATTATATTATAGGACATATATTTAATTATATATAAACTGAAATCCTAAAATTGGAACGAACATCCATACTCACAGATTTTCACATTTATGATATTAGTAAGAATCTTCAATTTGAAACAGTAGTTACGGAGATTACTAGATTAAGAGAGTTATAGCAGGCTCTACCACAAAACAACTCTTCAGCTATATTACACACTTCATTGGTAATGCTAAAAGTCCACCTTTAACATATTTTTTTATATTATTTCGGTTTCACGCTGTATTCCGCATATAGCAGAGTAGTCAGAGGGAATCTGGCAACCTAGTGTTAAGACATTTCGTTCCCATTAATACTTTCGTTTCCCATTTTCCGCCGAGTGGCGGAACTCAACGCTTTTTCACATTTTTATGATTAAGAAAACAATTGTGATTCTCTTGGCTCAAAATTTTGTTCAAATTATTTCGTGAGAATTTTCCTGTATCCAAGTAAATTAAAGAAACACACGCACACAGTCGCCTAGTACGATTCAAACGCACAACTACCACTCTCGATCTGAAACCAACAACTTTACAATAGTGTAATATTAACGTAAAATTATCATTTTGAATTTAATATAAAGCAATATCAATACATATAGTCATACACTTGACCGATATCCACAACCTCAGCTGTCAGCCAAATGATGTTTGAAACGTTTCCAACATATTGAGGATCTACCAACAACAGTACGGTGTCTATTATAATATTTTATTTAGCTTCACGCTGTATCCCGCATATAGCAGGATAAGCAGAGGGTACGCGACACTGCGTTCCCTCTATCTATACTGCTGCTCTTTATATAAACGGGATACAGCTTAAAATAAACAAGCAACTTTTCCTTTCAATGAATAAGCAGTTTCATAATAATCCAATACAAAATTGCTCTATTAAAAGTGACACAGCAGACATAAAGAGCAGTACAGTGCTTTCGTTCTGTATAACAAGTGGTTCCCGTGGGACGCAATCATAGACCAAGATTGAATATGGTAGCTAAATGGTCTAATTTAAAAACAATGACTTGAGTACAAATAAAGGGGGCAGAGCCACGGATAAAAGCTGATCTCGTGCAATAGAGAACTGTTTAACTTCCAAATTAAAATAAATATTGTTTTTATTAACTAGATTTACCCTATTTATATTTCAATATGATCAAAATCAAGTGACCTTTAGAAGTGCACTACAATATAGTGTTTTTTGGCAAATGGGTTTTGCTCTAAGTACCTTGACTAAAAGTCCTGTGTCTCATAAATGGTGAGAGGGCGGTGACGGTGCCTCGCCAAATCCATCAGTCTAGGGCTTCGCCCCTTACCTAGCTTCAAGTTTTTTTTAACTAAACATTTTTTATTATTATTTAAAATAAAGAATTAATGTTGTCACGAATTCTGATACGTGTGGTAAGTACGTATACGTTTGTGTGTATGTTTCACCCAAAAAGTACTTAATATTTTTTTCTCAGAAAACAAAATATCAATTACCCAACCCGCTTATCTAAAATGCCTATCTCAACACATAAATAAATTCAAGACGACAGCTCTATTCAAAAGCAAAAAAAAAAACAAAAAATAAGCTTTTCAAACTGTTGCCAATAGACCTACTAAATAATATACAATATATATATATATCGACTGGCCTTTCTTTAGAAAATCTTGAACTTTGACTTTTGCGGTCACGTCAGTCGGGAACGCTAACACATTATTTGATACGAAATGAAGATAATATAAAAATCAGCTTCACGCTGTATCCCGCATACAGCAGGGTAGGCAGAGGAAACCTAGTGTTAAGACACTCCGCTCCCCACTTTCTGCCGAATTCTGGAGGCATTGCGTGTTGAGTGGCAGGACTCAACGCTGCGCTTTTCCTCGATGCCAGAGCGAAGAAATAGAAATATAAATTAATGTAAATATTTCATCTCCTCGAGTGGGGATCGAACCCACGACCAATCGGTTTTACAGTCACACTTTGTGCCACTGCGCCACGACTGGCCTCAGTGGCACAAAGTGGTTCATTTACTAGTTCAAATTTGAATTGATTGATTTGATCAAGAAAATGTTCGGATCCCCTGCACTAGAGGTACAAGTGACAATAAGCAATGACTGACAACAGACTTTAGCAGATAGAGAATGAGTTGTGTTCTGGTGGGGAGGTTCCTCTCAATGCCAGTAAATCCATCATTAACTTATCTGTTTACAATTTGGAACTCATAGAAAATTTTATCAGAAGACTAAAAAACATTGATTAAACCAAGATCTGTCTATATAAATTGAGGAGGGTAAAAAATATATTTACATTGAGTGCACTTTACGATAATATGTGCATTTCTAAAATGAACAACATGAAGAAATTTATCACTAAAATTATTGTATAGTAAATATCAGTTAGTGGAAAATGGAGTATCTTTACACTAGGTTCTCTCCGACTACCCTGCTATGGGAGATTACAAGGTGAAGCTATAATTATATATAAAAGTAGATTTAAAAAGTACACCAGAACCAAAAGTATACAAAGAAAAACAATATAATATAAATACATAAAAAAACACAATACAATATATATTTTTTGCATTAAAATACAACCACAATACGGTCACGGTGATATGAACATATATACTTATTTTAAACATAATTTGAATTCAATTGAAAAAATAATTTAAGTATTTTTATTTTATAATGCTTAATTTAAATGTTTAATTTTTGTAATATTTTCTTGTAATATTGTTTGTTAACTAAGTACATTATCAAATAGAAGGGTAATATGGATTCAGTCTATGTATTTTTGTACACATGCATTAATAGTTGGAACCTATTCTTCAACCAATTAAATATTACTAAGAAGCCCTGTTAAGCCTAAATGGATCCGAGCTATTGATCATAATGAAATCACTTTTTTTTTGTATTTTTTTTTATTGTGTTTAAACTTAACAATGTAATTCCTTTGTGTACTAAAGTATATCTACACCAATAGAGAGAAGTTGTTTGGGTATAAAGATGTAAAATAGAGCTAAGTATACTAAGAGCTACCTTATTAAATATATTTTTTGACCATCCATAATGTGTCATATCATAACATTAAAGCATTATAAAGTAGAGTATCATCAAAAAGTCATAGTATACAAACATATACATGACTAATTTTCACACCATCCAGATAAAAAATCACATTCAAAATGTTATATGTATTACCTAAAATTGCACAATACCTGTCATACTGAATATCTAATGAAAGTAAATGTTTCATAATGTTATAGCCTCATGTTAGAGGCATTAAGGAGAGTTCAAGGTCATATTCTTTACTGTCTCAATGTCAGTTGGGAAATGATACATTTAATATATATATTTTTTCTAATTAATTTATATAAAAAAATGTCAAGGCCTGTGACTGTAAAACCAACTGGTTATGGGTTCGATTCCCAATGGAGGAGAGAAAATATTTACTTAAATTTATATTTCCAATGTTTCACTGGTTTCGAGGCAAAGCGCGGCGGTGAATTCTGCCACTCAACACGCAATGCCTCCAGAATCGGCAGAAAGTGGGGAACGGTGTGTCTTAACACTAGGTTCCCTCTGCCTACCCTGCTGTGTGCGGGATATAGCATGAAGGTGATTTATTTTTTAATTTAAAAAGAAATGGAATAAATGTCATTAATATCTTTACTAGACAAAGAGTGAGTTTGAGTTCGGTCACTGAACACACAATGTTGCCAGCAGCATGGGGAAAGTAATGTCCTAACACTAGGTTTTGAAAAATGAAGATGTGCTGAAAAAATACTTGAAGCTGCTATATGCTAAATAATTAGAGAATATTAATAATTTCTTTATACATCTATAAATATTATTATGTTGCGAGAGTACCTTAAATTTCATCCTTATTTTGGTATTGGTAGAAAATGAAGAATAATGTGATAGCAGTAAAACACCAGAATCTCTCTGCCTTTAAGGTAATAGAAATGGAAGCAAATTTTTAAAGAAGTGCTACAGTTAGAACGCAGTATGTCAGAAAGTATTTTCCAAAATGTATGAGTAGTAGAATCCAACACCACATTCTATCTTCAGACCTGCAAGGGTCAGGAAAAGGATTAAATTTTAAATACTACAATTCCCAACCGGCTTACAGTCAGACATTAGTCTATATGCAATACAAAGGTGTTATTATGTATATTATTCGGTTTAAATATTTTATTATTTTATAAGATACACAAGCAACATCTCAACACGGCACACAAGGGAAAACTCCCCTGCCCACTCTGCCATATTAGGGACACAGCACAATATTAAAAGCTAAATTTAAGTGGAAATATTATATAATATAAAAAGTAGACATTATATTATATGCACATCAAAATGCCAAAATATGTACAATAAAAAAAAACATTTATTATGTGTATTTTCACAGTATATTCAAACATAATTAATATTAGAATTGGAATGACATAATAAACACTATCAATGAAAAAGTATCAAAATATGCAATAATGCTACTAAAATATAATTATATGCATTTACATATACAAACATGCAAATGCATTTAATCTGATGTCCAATAAGTAATGTGATTTTTATTTTAGATGCTGTTCCACATATACCAGGATGGGTGGGCAGAAAGAACCTAGTGTCAAGACAATCCATAGTCTGCTTTCTGCTTGATTCAAGACTTAACATGTTAAGTAGTGGAACTTAGCACCAAATCCTATTTGGCCAGAGCATAGAAATAAAAATAATTAATTCTGCCCAATGAGGATTGAACCCACAAACACATTTTTAAAGACAGATTCTAAAGAGTGCACTACAAACTATGATATTAACTATTAATATTATGATATCTTCAAGCATATTTTACCAAATAATTTTGGTGTTTTTTTTTAATCAAAGGGGGATATAAAACTTCCTGCTCTATGTTCTCCTTATATAGTGGAAAAGCAGAGCAGGACATGGTGATTCTGTAGTAAATCTCTACACTTATCTTATATTAATAAGATGGAAATAGTGGCTCTTTCCATTTAAAGTATACTTTGAATGACACAAATACTGTCTTTAAACAAACCAACAAAGACAAACAGGTGAAGAAAGGATTATGGTAAATTTATTTATATTGTCCAAGGAGTATTTTACTCTATAATTTCTGACATATACATGTAATCTTTACCATAATAGCTGTATAATAGAGTGCAACCTTTATTAATTTATACATTTGATTTATACAACTGGAACAAAAAAAATGTGTGTAAACCGTGTGTAATAGTGTTAAGATATTCTATTCCATTCTCTCTATTCTGCACAAATTTAATACCTAAAGTTATTCTACATTATAATAAATCAATATTCAAATAAACTTATTTTTTGCTTGAGGCTTTTATCCAGATATACAATAGAGGACAGAGGCAGCCCAGCACAATTTTAGAAATATTTTATGTTGAGTGTGGAAATGGAGCAAAGAAATAAATACAATTTATTTGTCTCAGTCAGACAGTGTGCTAATGTGCCATTTAAAACTGATCATTGTAAATACAACATCTTATGTCAAAGATCTATTATTCATATATTAAATATATTAAAGTTATAAAATACTATGCTAACTAAGCAGTTAGTTAAAATAATACTAAAAATGTTCATTATAATTTTAAATCTCACAATAGGAACTATGTTATTTTAGGCTCATCTGAATGGAATGATTATTGCATAAATTGTCACAAAAGATTTCCTGCTGTTAATGATGTTTCTAAATATCACTTTGTATTTACATTAACTTGGTTGATGCAAAAAATGTATATCAGATCAGTACTTTGAACTTTACTATATAGGCCACAAGACTAAAGTCAAGTTTTAACTTAACAACAGCCAACATAATATAAACAATTTACGAAAATTCTTATTTAGTACATCTATGCATGTACTAGAGGTGATTTAGAAATAATTGTATTAGATTGAAGTGTTTATGTTACAAGTAAGTTACTTTATAGGTTATATTATAAGTTAGCAGTGCTTATGCAATGAGCATGGTATAGAGTCATAACCTGTATTGATTGGACAGTGATGAAATATTTCATAATATACAACTTGATGTAGCTTTAGTAACTGAGATAGCATTAATATGCAGTTAACAGATGATGTTTACATACCTGCCAAGGGTTGACCTTTGGGATGGGTGCTTCCACAAACTTCTTAGGTTGTTGTTCCGATGATTGTTGTTGAGGATCTTGAGCGGGTTGTTGAGCATCGCTCGCAGGCTGCGGTACCTTGTGCGTGCGAGGCGGAGCCCTGCGTTCGCGCTCCCTGCGGCCCTTGCCCGGCCGCCTGCCGTGCGCGATGACGGGTACGAAGCCCTCCTCCTCCTCGTCATCCTGGCGTGGCGGCGCGTCCACCGCCTCCTCCGTCGCCTCTATGTTCTCTTTGTTACTGTCACTGCCCCTGAAGTTCAGCACTGACGCGTACGAGGGCCCGGCGCCCTCGAC
>JAATLQ010036890.1:0-44596 GCA_013421005.1 Heliconius erato x Heliconius himera | reverse complement strand
CGGCCCTGCGCGGCATCGGTGTAATATTATTTAAGTATTAAGGAGAGAATTGTTGGTTATTTCATCTTGGTTGGATGGTTATCTATACCGTTGTTATACACTTAATAAATTGTGGTTTTAGTTTTATATACTGGGATTTTATTTGATATTGCTCGCAAAACTTATCATATTTAATGTAGAAAGGACTTTAGTTATTTCATATAGTATCTATGTACGCGCGCAAGGAAAACGAGTAAAAATATTATTCCCGGGTAAATCAGTAAAATCGATCACTGAAAGTCCAATAAAAATTAGTTCAGTTATTCTGGATATTAGCTCGGGGAAATAGAAAGACAGAAAGAGATAAAATTATTAATAATGTAGCTGGTTTTGTTTAGTTTTTTTATTAATATTTTACTATGGTTACGTTTACTTATATTTTTTATATTTAAATTAGTTACATATTTTCACAAACAATTTCCTAAATATATCTATAAGCATTCGTAAAGTTTAAGCGGGCGAAGCCGCGTCCGGGTCCGCTAGTACTTATATAAAAAACAAAAAAACGTAAAACAAAGTATCGAGGGAGCAATAACCGTTCCGTCGCGTCCAGCTCCAACACAGAGAAGCCAACTCTTTCATTTACATAAGCATATTAAATTAGCACATAAATAAATATTCATATCCAAGTATATTAACATAATTCAAGTTGCTGTAAAAACAGAACATGTTTATTCGGACGTAAAATTGCTCTACAATTACTAATTCATTATAATAATATTTTATTATGAGAGATAATATTTTTCACTTTAAATTCAGATATTATATATGGATGTGTTGAAATGTTAATGTTTTATTTCTAGTTATATTTTTCTATCATATAGATATTTACACGTCTCACCTTACTAAATATCATTATAATCTATATATAGAATTTGAGGCCAGTTGTGGAGCAGGGGAACAAGCGTGTGACTGCGAACGCGATCAGTTGTGAGTTCGATTCCCGCGAAATATTTAATATTTTCTTCGCTCTGTTACAGAGACAAACTGCTGCGTTGAATTCCGCCACTCAATACGCAATGCTTCTAGAATTCGACGAAAAATTACCTCCGCTTACCCTGATATGTGCTGGATACAGCGTAAAGCAAAAAAAAAGTAAATAGTGAAAAAAATAACGTCCGCGCGCGGCCATTACTTGCTCACAGCGAGCTTTTGCTTCGATGAGCACCTAAAGAAATCGGTTTAAAGTGGTAGTCAATTCTCGCCATGAGAATAACAATTTTTTACTGTTTCATGATTCAAGTACATTTTTAACACGTTGTCTTTCAGCTAGTCTTATGAAACTTTTAAGAAATATTCTACATAAATACCAGTAGCTTTTAAAAGTACATTTTGAAAATTACTTTTAATTTTTGCTTGAACTCTTGAAAGTTTTTGCTAAAATTTAACTTTTTAAAAAATCTATCAGTGTTTTGATCCAAGCATTATAGACTGATAGGTTTTAACTAATATATATATGATACGAAAGGCCTATTTTGAGCTATATTAAGGGAAAAAAATGATGAGCGTAAACCCAACAGTCAGGCTATATTTTCCAATTCTGTTCAAGAATCCGTAATTTTTTTCATAAAATGTCAAACTCCCTAATATCATAAATATAGAAATGGATAGATAATAAAGGGTCCTACACATAAACTACTGTTAATCCGTCGATAGAGTTACAATCTGTATACAGACCGTTGTAGCGCAGCAGTCAGCGTCGAATTTAAACGCAATATTCGTCTTGCTTTGATTACCACTGCAGAAAATGCATTAGTTTTCTTTGTCTCGTTCTAATAACAAAAATAAAAGCAGGGTCTTGAGTGATTTAACACTACGTTTCCTTCCTTCCGTTTAGGATCTAAACAGCGATGCCGCATATTCAATCAAACACACATTTCTATCTAAGATGACCTACTAATCCGAGTTATCTATCTATCACTGCCAACAGTATATATTTCGTTAAGCTTATAAAAAGATAAGTTTAATACACCCGGATCAATGGTGTCTCTTGCCACGGGGACAGATAAACGTCACGCAGTAAGCCTTCCCGTCCCGCCCCGTGGGAGGCGAGGAGGAAAAGGAACAACTTTCACGTTACATTTTCAATTATTAAATGAATTTCATACATTAGTTAACTTTCATTAATATGTCGCTATCAAATAAAATTTCACGGAGCGCAGGCATGTGACTAACGTAACGTAAACGCGAAAGTTGTGGGTTCCGTTCCCACTCAGCAGAATAAAATATTTAATATTTTCATTTCCTCGCTCTGGTAACGAGGCTAAGAGCGGCGTTTAGTTCCGCAAAGAATACGGCAGGAAGTCGGGATCGGAATTGTGTAATGCGAAAAAGTTCATTTATCATTTAGTTTGTATTAAAGAAAAGAAGTTCCTTTACGATTGCCATTATCAGGCTGGCTACATTTAATGAAAATCATTCTAAGAGATAAGGTACAAAAAGTCACTTCTAAAGTATAATTTTCGTTTGCCTTTGATATATAGTGTTTCAAGAGAAGAGAAAGTGCTACTAAATTACGAGTATTACCTACTTGAGGCCTATTATTAGAAATAATTCTAAGAAACTTTGAAACATTGCCTGAAATGTTAATAAGACGGATTTATTTTTGGCCAAGAATTACGTGCTTTTTATAACAAAATCTAAAGTATTAAGAAACATTATTGCCGCCAAAGCTTTCTATCAATTTGGTTTGTTAAATAACTCCTATAGTTATTTACGTAAAAGTCTTTATTTACGTACAAAAATGTTATATCAAGAACACAACTGTTATAAAGTGGAAATATTAAGATATAGCATTCTTTGAAAGTAAAAAATACAAATGAAAGATTTAAGTATAAAAAATATACCAGTTTAATTTCGTAAGTTAAAGTAGTAAGTTGGAATGTGTTTGACTAAACATGATTGTTACCTCGTCTTAATTATATTCTACGCATAATAATGCAAAGAAAAAATAATAGTATTCTTCGCTCGTTCGCTTCGCTCCGTTCTTTAAAAACATATACCTAATATATAAATCATATCGAACGTTAACATAAATATTAATCAGCTTTACACAGTACACACTTAAGACACTCCGTTGCCCACTTTCCGCCGAATTCTCTGACCCTGAAATTAAATTTTAATGCCTATAAGTATTATCAGAAACAAACATTTCGAAAGTTTAAATATAAAAAATCATCCATCGTGGCAAGACTAAGCGCAGCATTGAGTTCCGCTACTCAACACACAATGTTTCGAAAATTAGAAGTACAGTAAAGAAAGGAGTATTTTAAATACTAAGTTCTCTCTATATACGGGATAAATAGTGAAGCTTAAAAAAAACTACTATGTACAAAACGCGCTATAAACAAAAATGATGATATATACCATTTTATCTCAATCAAAAAAATTTAATAGTCAATAGAAAATTATATAACCAGTAAATGTATGCAAGTTCTAAACTTGATATTTCAACGTCTCCTCAAGTGCCCGCTATGCTATGGAACATTTAAAATGCATTTGTTATGACACTGACTAAAGACATCATTTTTCTGAGATATTTTTTTCAAATCTGCAATAATTGCTATAATACATCAAATGTTTATTACAAATTTATAATAAGCAAATAAAAAATAGTGTTAAGCCACTCTGTTCTTCAAATTCATTCAAATTTCAGCTACAGGTCCGATGCCGAAAGAAAACTTACGTATGTATGCATAAAACATTTATTCCCGTTGGAATCACAATCCATAACCGTAGCTTACAGTCAAAAATATCCATATTTTCTACGATATCGATATTATTTATTTCACTACTTCTTTATGGACTACGTATAAATATATTATCGACGGCATTATAAATATAAAATCAGATTCCCGCACACAGCAGGGTAGGCAGAGGAAACCCAGTGTTAAGACACTCTGTTCCCCACTTTCTGCCAAATTCTGGAGGCATTGCGTGTTGAGTGGCAGAACTCAACGCCGCGCTTGTCCTCGACACGTGAGCGAAGAACTGGAAATATAAATTTTAGTAAATATTTTATCTCCTCGACTGGAGATGGAACACATAACCAGTCGGTTTTACAGTCACACTTTGTGCTGCTACGCCATGACTGGCCTCATTATAAATGAAATGTATATTATAAATATACGCTATTAAATAATCTAAATGGATAGGAAAATTACTGCTAATTAATACAAACACTCAACAAATGGAGTGTAAGATGCAGTGGTGCATAGAGGAGTGAAGACTGCAGAGTGTTCGATGGAAATTAATTTGCACTAACGATGCAATCTGTAGTACCCAACGTCGAGTTGAAGCCGTTCTTAGTGTAGATAATACTTAAATATAAACAAATAGAAATAAGACTCTTGAGAGTCTTTATTCTCATTTTTTATAAATAATTTTAGTTTTTTCAGCTTAATTTTTTTTCTCAGTAGTATAGCGGAAGAAAGCGTAGTATTTTAATACCATTCGTCACTTTCCGGACAATGCCAGACATTGCATGTTGTGTGGCGGAACTCAACACTGCGTTTTGCCTACGCAGAAAAATGTAACTAAATGTATAGCTAAGCAAGTGTTGATTTTGAGCTCAATTTTTACAAGGGAAATTATATTAACAACTAGTGTACCGCTCGCGGTTTTACACGCTAGGACGCGTTATATTTATATGGTTGTATCATATATATCATTTAAGAGCCGATAGGAGCCAGACAGTAGGGTCTGCTATCCTACGCGATATATTTGTATATAAAGTAAATACTTACTTAGACATACAAGCAATAGTTTTAAGTAGTAAATCAGTGTCTTTTTGTCCAGATTACGTAAGCTTTATATAGTAAAGCTGTTAAAAAATATAAAATTTGTTCAATCCACTTTTCCCCGTCCATTAAAATATCGCGCATAGAAGATGAAAGTGTTAGGGGTTGGTGTATCGGAGACGCGTTTATAATGACGTGGCTTGCTTTGTTTTGACAATATTGCACTTTATGAAATTTCTTTGCGACGCAGCCACAACAATATTTTTTCATAATGATTATAGAAAAATGTACTCCATTCCCAAGCTCCGTCCAATTCGAGACACTGCGTATTGATGCACTTTGCCAGGATGAGAAAATGAAAATATTTCATTTTACAATATGGAATCGAAGCCACAACCGCGTTGATTTCAATGGCGCTACGCCGCGACGGCCAATAAGTTTTATAAAGCTTTATAAATCTTCGAGAACATTATAAAAAACATTCTTAACAATATTAATTATAGTATTTAATTGAAAACCTTGGCTGTGACTTCTATAATTTAAGATAAATAATATTGCATTAGACAAAATAAGAGATACCTAGTATCAAGATGTTGTTGGCGGAACAATACGCCAAAATAAGCGGTGATTCCGATTGGGGATCGAAACTAAAGCAATTGCTCTTACAGGCGCTGTCCCACTGCGCCACAGTGACCTTATATTTAATAAATAAAATCAGTTTCACGCTGTATCCTGCACACTGCAGGGTAGGCAGAGGGAACCTAGTGTTAAGACCCTCCGTTCCCCACTTTCTGCCGAATGCTGGAGGCATTCCGTGTTGAGTGGCGGAACTCAACGCCGCACTTGTCCTCGATATATATTTAATAACATAAAAAAAACACAATTAAGGTAATATCTATCGTATTTTTTACCTTAGAAGCTAAACGTGAGCGGGACCCCGGTCCGGACGCACGTAAGGCATAAATCTTCTCGAATTAAAGGTAGATCTCTCCGGGGGAAGATTAAGGAAAAAGGTAATGCACACAGATAAATATTAATCAGGCTCTGCTTCTTATTCAATTTATTGAGGGTATATATTATTTATGCGAAATAAACGAATTTATTCGAAATTATTTATATTTTTTTAGCTTTTTTTTAATAATCTTTTTAAATTCTATAGTACCTACTATATGAGGAACGACCACCTAATATTTTAAGGTTCATATTAATATTATAAAGTTGGAAATGAGGCATTCCGAGTTGAGTGGCGGAACTCAACATCGCTCTTTGCCTCATTTTGACCACCAATTCGCAGAATTATTCTATATTATTCTGCGAATTGGTAGCTTGGCTTCATCCAGCACCGTACAACGTGCTCTTTCAAAAACAAATTAAGCCAATTGTAGCCAAAACCAATAGTACATTCATACACAACACAACTATGGCTTAACCCAATCAATTTACCTATAAAATCAATTTAAAAACCAATTATTTTTCACATCAAATTGAACAAATAAACATTGCTAGCGTAACCCACATACAAAATTCATAATAAAAAAGTAAAAACAGTAAGCAAACAGACCAAACGGACTCTACAATTTACACCGTGGACTGACAAAAGTCTATCATAATAACAGCTTTTCATTTCCCAACATCGGCCATTCAGCGCGTTTAAATGGACTGAATTCGTGTCGTTTCATTAAAACGAACGAAAAAAGAGGATTCTATAGCTTCGTTGAAGATGAATTTAATGAACCAAATTATGTATAAATGGTGTAGAATAGTATAATAATTATAAAGAAAGAGACATGTTAAATATCTATGATTCTATTAGGAATTACTATTAATTATTAAGTTCCAGGACTAGCAACTGTAAGACTAGTGTATAAGTAACAAAAGTAATCATTTACAAAAAAAATCTAAAGGTCTACTGAAAACAAATATAATTAAAATATACCACCGAATGGAAATCGAACTTACCAAATAATTTAAGAGTAAAATCTGACGCTGTCCCACTGCAAAATGACATTCACAGTAAATGTAAACGTATAAAGTAAACATGTGAATTAAAAAGGAAATAAAAAATCTGATTGCATAAACTAGATTAATGTATCCAATAACACGCTAGCCATCAAGACTAATCTAAAGACGTATAATTCATCAAAATCGGTTCATTGGTTTAAACCAATATATAACTGTTAACAGTTATAAGGAAACAAAGGAACGTACGTACATACATACGCGCTAAAAACATAACCCTCCTTTTGGGCTTCACCACAGTCGGGTAACAAATTAGTTGTTTCGTATAAACTTAAATTAAAATTACAAAGTGAGGGTAAACGGGTAATAATATTTTATGCAATCTCATTCTCGCCGAACTTTACACAGGGAACTTTCGAGTTTCATTAACAATGTATAAAAAATTCTACAATATACTTTACCTTGGTTAACCGCAACTTAATGTATAAGTAACAAAATTTTTATATACATATTACTTAAAAAATATATATTTGTAATTTTGATCGATATTTACTACATCCGGGAGACCAGTCCAACACGAAGCGTGCCACGGTAAACGCGACAGGATGTGGGTTCGGTTCCTACGTGAGGAAATGAAATATTTCATATTTTCATTTCCTCGCTCTGATAACAAAAGAAAAGCGGCGTCGAGCTGTCTCGAAAATTAGGTTGAAAGTAGAGAGATAGTGCCTTAACAAAACAATCAGATGGGAGGTAATCTCAATGATCATATACAGACAGATACACAGCATTTTCAATTATTTATATACGATATATTGAGGCCAGTCGTGGCTCAGCAGCACGAATTGTGACTGTAAAACCGACTGGTTGTGGGTTCCATCCCACTCGAGGAGATTTACTTAAATTTATATTTCCATTTCTTCGCTCTGGTGTCGAGGTTAAGCGCGGCGTTGAGTTCTGCCACTCAACACGCAATACCTCCAGAATTCGACAGAAAGTGGGGAACGGAGTGTCTTAACACTAGGTTCCCTCTGCCTACCCTGCTGTGTGCGGGATACAGCGTGAAGCTTTTTTGTTTATTTATTTTATATACGATATATATGTGTAAGCATTTAAATTAGTCGCAAATATTTTAACGCATTGTGTAATTTTATGTATGTACATTATGTATGAGAGTAATTTTCCACTTAGGCTTTGTTTAGTTAACTTATTTATACGGGAGGTTGTTTGCGTTCTGTAACGATAGAAAGCTCTTTGTATTCACAATTTTCAATGCGAAATTGTGGAAAAGTATATATTTTACGAATTTTATTTTTAAAATCTTCTAACGACCGTAACACATATTGATTTTAAAAATCTATTAGACACGTCTATCTTAGAAGACTCACGGCTAAAAGTTTAATAAAAATGATTTATTTAAAATCCACAGAGCACCACACACATAGCAGGGTAGACAGAAGGAATTTAGTGTGAAGACACTCCGTTTTCCATTTTTCACCGAACTCAACACCGTGGTTTCCCTCGCCACCAGAGCGAATAAATAAAAATAATAAATTTAAATAAATACTTACTCATATCCTCATATCCTCGAGTGGGGATTGAACCCAACCAGTCGCGTATACAATCACACACTTGTGCCCCTGCACCATGACTGGCCGACTTTTTTATTTTTAAAAAATAATCCATAATAATAAGGATTATATCGGGAAGTATAAACATGTATACATACGACCGACGTGCTATAATCGTGACCTTGAGAAAATATAAAGCTATTAGAAATCATGTGCACAGTAATGTTAGCAACGACATCGCCCTTCAAACATTAATAATTTTGACCTCGTGAAATTTAAGTATTTCAAATTGTTTGTGGTTTAATATAAACTAGTCGAAATGTTAGAAACTTAGTATGTAAAACATAAAATGTGTGAGTATATACATATATGTATGTATGCATGTTTATAATTAATAATAATATTAAGATATTTTAAGGTTATTTCTAATGTCAGGAAATATCATTTAGATTTGTAAAATTATTTTATGTTTGGTAGTCCATTTATTGAGGAAGGGAAAATGTTGATGTAACCCACTAGTTGCGGTCAGAGTTACCTCGGGCACTCAGAACGTATTACGTGTCATACACAACTCTTAGTTATTTCCGTTTGACCACAGGAACCAGGAACCACAGGTAAGAACTAGCTCTAAAACACAAACATATTTGTTGTTGTAGCTCTTCCTGTGTAACTATATAAAACCACTTCATTTTCAACGGTTACACAGACCGTAGAAACGACAACCTTCTAAAAATCAGCTTCACGCTGTATCCCGCACACAGCGGGGTAGACAGAGGGAACCTAGTGGTAAGACAAATCCGTTCCCCACTTTCCGCCGAATTCTGGAAGCATCCCTTTGTGCCCCTGCATCACGAGCGGCCTCTTAAAAAAGGATATAAAACGCTGTGTTTGAAACTTTGTTGTATTTCCCTCAGTAATATTTGAACACATAACCATCGTACGCTGTCGTACGTCCAACTACACCACATGGCGTCTAATCTAAAGCGTGTATAATGGCCAATTTTACTTTTATCGTGTGACCGCGTCACTTTGTAATTATGAAGTTCTATCAGGCGTCGTATCGTATCGCCGAAGCAGAATCTCCATTTGCATTTTAATTGCGGCGTCACACCAATGACTGCATTTGTATAAAAAAACGCCACCGACGCCTGTTTACTTTTTTCCCACCGCATAAATATTTTCCGCGCTCTGTTGCCGGTTTCTATACAAGTGGAAAATATAAAACATCGCTGATGACTAACGAATCTTGTTTAAAATATATTTTTATATACATTGTGGTTTAATGAAGGCAGGTTTCTATATCGAGAACACACCAAGGAGGTTGTACGGTAAAAAAGAAAAGGTTAAAATACTGGAAGACAGCTTTGCTGAAATAATTATTGAAGTTGTTAATTATGCATCGCTGCACTAAGCCGAAGTTAAGCCAAGTCGCACTATACAATGTTAGGTTAATAGAATTAAAAGCTGTTTGTTTAGCTGCTACCAGAACTTCAGTTGGCATGACTCACTAAGGGATTCCAATTTACACAATGGGGTAAACTTTAATTCAAATTATATTTATTTTCTACAATACCATACTTTATCCCGCACATAACCTAGTGTTCAGACACTCAGCTCCCATTAAGACGCATCCGTTCCTGATTTTCCGTCGAATTCTGGAGACATTAAGTGTTAACTTTCGAAACATAACACAGCACTTTGTCTTGATACAAGTATCCAGTAATTCTCCTGAGTCAAACCTACAGTCGTCGCGTTAACAGTCAGTCAGTGTGCCGTTGCGCTACGGCGACCTCAAGCATATTAAGTTTTTTAAAACAACACAAATTGCAATGAATAAAAAAAAAAAAAAACATAAACCATTGCAATTAACGAATCTGAAAGCCCACGCCTCTTCTGTATTTGTGCAATCCGATAACAATTAGATCTCATACAAGCCAGTCATACAATGCTGATTGAATTTTCGCGTATTTCACTCGATCGTCGTTTATCTACAGGGTGGTCGCCCCCACCTTCTCGCTAACTCGTCGGGTCACTGCATTCCAATTTAGAACCGTTTTCATAAACCTTCACCGTTTTCCTTCTAAAAATAGTCTTCGGGGGGAAAATCGACTTTATTTAATTGAAAATCGATTTTAAGTGACGATTTTGTAGCGCAAACACCATTTGGCAGATTTCAAAAACGACTGAGCGTTCGATTAGGCGGTGTATTTCGGGGGGCAATTGTTACGTTTGCACCCGTTTGTCGCCTGACATAGCTTTGATTTATTAAAAAAATGGTTATATAAAAAAAACTATTCTTACCTTAATCATTAAAAAATATGTTAAAAAAAACAATATAAACTGACAGATTAATAGGCATTTCTATAATTCTTATAACACAACTGCCTTTATAGATTGCGCTTGTTTTATTGCGCATTCTGCCTGATGAGCTTTGATTACAGTTCTTTTATAGACCCACAAGATGCAGCTAGTTAAGTTAACTTTAAGAAATATAAATAATAGTTAGTCTAAATTGTTTAAATTACACAACTGCTTTTGTTGCATTAAGCAAAAGCATAATATAGCATGCATATAGTAGCATGCTAACGAACGGAACGTACAATAAATTGAAGAACAACAAATAGAACTGTGGCACAACTATGCTACAAAGTATAAATTGAAAATGAATGCATTATATGTACATACAATATATACAACTAGTGGACCACAAAACGTGAACTTAAATTTTATCCCGTGTCCGTAGGAATTTCGGGAAATATTCTATTAGTGCTTCTCTACACTCTCCGCTATACCTACGTTGTACGTCAGTCATTCAGTTTTGTATACTTACATTACAGAACAGTTTTATATACATACATTAAAAAAAATTAAATCAGCTTCACGCTGTATCCCGTACACAGCAGGGTAGGCGGAGGGAACCTAGTGTTAAGACACTCTGTTCCCTATTTTCCGCCGAGTTCTGGAAGCATTGTGTGTTGAGTGGCAGAACTCAACACCACGCTTTGCGTCGACACCAAAGCGAAGAAATGGAAATATAAATGTAAATAAATATTTCATCTCCTCGAGTGGAGATCGACCCCACAACCTGCGCCACGCCCGGCCTTACATATAACATACATCAAGATAAAATTAAAATTTATACATACTAAAATAATTCCATTATCAAATAGTCCATAAAAATGATTTAAACTTTAACTAATCCTTTCTTATCACATTCTATACAAAGGATATGCTTAAGATCAGCATCTGGGTTAAAATTTTTCGAAGGCTTGTGTAAATTACGAGAACGGGAGCGCTCATTGTTAAAATTAAGCACCGTAGAGTAGTCGTCGAAGGCGGTCGTAACGATGATAAAGTTGCGGCAGTGCGAGTACGAACCACGCAATGTATACAGAATAGGTAGGTATAATTATTTTTTCCGCAGCTTTTCTGTAGCAATTTAGGAAAATTATATATATATTTTTTTCCTAGCTTTTATCATTAAAAGGGTCACAGCGTACTTTCCAGGACGATTATAATAAAAAGAGATAGTAAACAGCGGACTGTTATAAAAGAGTTGAAAGCACGGCCGTCTGGATATTTTATTTTAAGTATGTTTTGTATTATGTAAGTAATATTTTTATACATATTATTTGTTTACACAATGTGTAATTTTTTGATATTTGTTAAAAGGATAAAGTGGAACGCAAACAAAATTAAAAAGTTCAAATTCTTAAAATTTTAAAGATCTATTCTTTAAAATTATACATATCATTAAATATTTTACTCTCAAACAACACAATCTACTTGTATTACAATGACATCCCCATATAAATATTTAATTCGAAATACTTATTTAAATAGATTAAAAGTGCTATTTTAATTTTCGATTTGGTACCAAACCCACCACATTGTACGACGATGTTGATTCATTCTGCAGGAATTAAGGGCATTACGCGACTATAATAGTTGGAAATCGATAGCGATAAAGATATTACCTGGTGACGTCACTCCAATTTCCAATTTCCGGCATGCCTTGAAGACTGTCTAAATTAACATCAATTTTGGATTTAGGGACTAGAAGAAAAAATAGTTGTATTATAAAAGATTCTACAATATACAACCAACGAGTTAATTTAAATCTGAGTAAAATGTATCAGACTAGACGCGGCGCACCGTCTGACTGTAAACATGATAGTAGTGGGTTCGATTTACTCCAGAGAATGAAATATTTTCCGCCACATAACACGTAGTCTCTAAAATTGGGCAGAAAACGGGTAACGGAGTGTTAACACAGTGTGTAACACTAGATTCTATCCACCCATCCAGTTATATCCGGGAATAGCCATACTGATATTTGGAAATCAATAACAAAAACCCGAAAAAATTTTTTAGTTAACATAGAAAAACCAACATAATCACTTAAACAGAAAACACACGAAAACCACCAACCAATACACACGATAACACATAAAATAACCTTCACTTTCCTTCCGTGGAAGGTCACAACCAACAAGTGATAAGATGTCGAATCGATAGTCGTAGACGCACAACCTCGGGCGCTGGCAGCGTGCCAGCGGGGTCAAGGCGTGTTCTTGACACTCGGACATTAGTTACACCCCTAATATATAGGAAGCAGAGCCTTAGAAGCAGTGAACTACTGTGCTATCTATGAAGAGATTCATTTGCAGATATGGTATTATCTGTGCTTATAATAAAATCGTAATTGATTTATTTTATTTTATTTTGTCTGATTGTATGTGACTTTGATCACGCTTATCTCATGTTGCTTTGATAATAATTCTATTTTTTCTTAATAGTATATTTTTTCTAATAGTAGGCTTTCTAATTATAAAAGTTAAAGCCATGGTTTCGAAGATTAATAAGAAAATAAAGTGCAGTGTTGAGTAATTTCAGGGAGCAATCACGCTCTGCTCAGTAATTAAAGAATTCTACCTTCACAAATAAATTTTAAATGAAAATCCCTAGATTATAGACATTTCGAAAATTTATTAGGTTTTTATGGGACCAGTCGTAGCGCCACGGCACAAGCGTACGACTGTAAACCCGACATGTTTTGGGGTCCATTCCCACTCGAAGATATGATTGATTTCTCTTTTTCATGCTGTATTCCGTATATGGTAGGCGGAGGGAACCTAGTGTACACTCCGTTCCACACTTTTCGCCGAATTTTTCGATACATTGAGAGCGTGTTGAGTGGATATCTCTTTATTTCAAAATAAATTAAACTACAAACATCAGTACATGAATATAAAGTACTACATTCTTAAAGTTAAAATTAAGGTTCTACTTATGCCTTTTGAAGTCTAGTATTCTTGAAAGCGGTAATAAAATAGTAAGTTAAACACAGTATTGCTAGACGCCGCTACCAAACATTTGCTGAGTTACAAAGTTTGAAGGTTAAAATACGGAATAAAATTACAACATATACAAGATTCACTTTATATTTTATTCTCAGGAGAGAAGAGCAGATTGTTATACGTACACGTGATTTTAGTTTTAAATTTATATACACAAATTACATATATATATTCAGTGGAGTTATTATACTTTTAATGCTGTAACTATGCTATAATATATTGAAATTTTTCAAAAAATATTTTTTATCTCATCTAATATTGGCGTTGAGAACCGTTACTCAATAAGATGTCTCGATAATTGGGAGGAAAGTGATCAGTGAAGTATCTGTACACCGTAGTAAGAGGGTACCAAATTCTCTTCTCACCCTGCTATATACTGAAAACGTGAAATGCTACTAAACAAGAGTACATAATCATACAACCATGTAATTAGATATTTAAAGTATGTTACACAATGTTTACTTTTCACTATCACAACTTATTATCCAAATCCTTTCTAACACAATAACTTTCCCATCATCCGTTTTTAGTGTTGCCAATGTTAAAAAATATAATATATTACGCTTAAAACTATAATATGAAGTGTCTTATTTTAAATAATGTAAAATTAAATAGAAATATGAATAATTTATTAGATACAGGTAATTTGATAAAAATCATTAAAAAATTGCTGCATAAGAAAAGCCATAGTCCATATATAGTCTTAGATATAGTCCATTTACTATTGTATAGTCTGGTTTTGCTACAATAATTACCTCAATTTGCATTTTAACGAGCACCCTGTATATACAACGCACCGCTTCTATTACAAATATGGGGTGTTACAACAGTCACCCGTTGGTAATTAGATATCCACACATGACCGGATCATAAAAGAGAAATTTTAACAAGGTTTGTATACTTTGTGTTTTTATGTGGAAGAATGTGATGTTTACGCTAATTTTTCTTGTCGTTTTTATAAAATTGTGAAATTTGTCCTTTTATTTGTATAAATGTAGAGTATGCCTACATTAAAATAATAAAAGAAATTTTAATATTTGTCACGTCAACAATTTATTTCACATCATTATTCTTAACATTAAATATTTTTATTATTTGTATGATGTGGTGTAAAAACGCGGATTTTCAGTATAAAAAGCATGAATTAAAATTATTTTTATTTTTTTTTGAAAACAGGCGAAGTAAACGTGTGAGTGATAAGTCATTTTATTTTACAGCTATCATAAATTTTATGTGACTAACAGAAAAAACACGACGTTAATAATATGTTATACCTAAGTGCACCTATAATCAGAAAAAAAACCCTATAAGTTTTACATTATTCAGTATTATATATTCAGTTGTGGCTGACGTGGTGAAGCTGCACATCATCCGACTGTAACGCGACGTTCGTGACTTTGATTCCCACTCAGAGGAATTATCTAATTCCATTTCCTATATCTGGTAACGAGACAAGGTACGATAACCTCTCGCACTTAACATTGACGCATCAACTAACTTAAAAATTGAGTGGGAAATGGGGAACATATTATAACACCTACTATAATGCATATATAGTACATACCGAATACAGCATAAAACTAAAAATAATATACAAATATTATCTTATTTTATTCCTCTCTATTATCTAAATATTCCAACCTTAACATAAAAGATAAAATTCCAACGATAAAACGTATGTATCTATATAATGCTCGTGTAGCAAAATCCATCGACGACGGCGGTCATCCGGCAAGGGGACAGGCCGTCAGCGTTAATGGACAGTGGAAAAGCTTCGAGAGCTGGACGATAATAATATAAATTTGCAAGTACAAATAGGCTTGTCTATTCGTAGTCATATCAATTTTTTTAAGATCGAATGTCGTATATTATAACATATAGTGTTAGAAATAGTGTGATATATTTTTTTTAGCTTCACGCTGTATCCCGCGCAAAGCGGGGTAGGCAGAAGGAACATGGGAACAGAGAATCAAGACAATCCATTTCCATTAAGACACTGCCGTACCACTCTTTCCACCGAATTCTCGACATTGCGTGTTGAGTGACAGAACTCAACGCCGCGCTTTACCTCTTTACCAGGGCGAGGAAATAAAAAACGGGTTAGTGCGAGTCGGGCGCACTCACTAACGCTTCTGTACATAACGTATTTTCAAGATTGTAGGTTAACGGGAAATGTCTTATAGAAATTGATAAATTAAGTTTGCAAAACATAAACTACAAATATAAGTTTGTAAATTTTTTTTTCTATGAAATATCTATAAATTTTTACTTCATCAATTTTTTCCTTGATTTCTATTGTTGTAAGTTCTCACTTGTACCAAATGTCATAAATATAGGTCAACGGGGAGTATAGAGTACTTCTTAGGTTTTCATTTTGCGGTGATTTTGAATTTCATACAAACAGTTCTGTGTTTTAAGAGACGTTCGTTGACGACGACGTGAAACAACAAAGCGCGGTGTTTAGCTTTACCACTTTACAATGCCTCGAAAAATTCGATTGGAAACTCAGAACGGAGTTTTTTTTACATGAGGTTCCCTCTGCCTAACGTGGTATGTGCGGAACAAAGCGAAATTCAATTGCAATTGCAAAAAAAATTTCTAATAAAAGAAATAGCATTAAAACATAACTAAGATCGCACAATCTAATCAATCTCTAATCGTCAATCAAAAACTTCCTCACAAAGACCAAATAACTGAAATAAAAAAAACGGAAAGAAAATAAAATTACAAGAAGACCGTCGAACAAAGACAAAGAGAAAAACTTGAGCGGGGACGTTTTGAAATAGATCATCCATCGAACGCCGACGGCAATACTTTTATCCAACTGCAATCAACAGTCCAGTTCCCACGTCCCAGATTACGAGGGAGCCTTCATGGAACCTTAATTGATGCTGATTTAAAGAATCGGGTCGAGCTGCGGATAGTGGCTAGATAAATATGTCAGCTTAGTATCATTGAAATATATATATAAATAAAATTATTTTTTAAAAAATCAGTTTCACGATGTATCCTGCACACAGCAGGATAGGCAGAGGGAACCGAGTGTTAAGAAACTCCGTTTGCCACTCTCGAATTTTGGAGGCATGATGATAGCGTGCTGATGGCATGGAATGAGAACTGAATGGAACTCAACGCCGCACTTTGCCTTGACACCAGAGCGACGAAATGAAAGCATAAATTTAAATAAATATTTTATTTACTCGCGTAGGCATCGAACCAACAACCAGTCGCGTTTACAGTCACACTTTGTGCCATTCCGCCACGACTAGCCATCCTATTACTAAAACTATTTTTAGATAGTATAATAGGATACAAACTAGGTAAATATATTTGTTACGTATTTAAAAAAAAAGGAAAGTAAATTTATTTATTTAAAATCAGCAGAACAGTATAAAGTAGCTTGTTGTATATATCAGTGGAAACGTATAGACGTTTGAAGTAGAATCATCGAAATTAACAATTATACATTATGTTACCAGCAAATAATTATTCAAACGTTAACAAAACATATATTACATGTTTTGTTAATTATTTGCTATAATCGTTTATTCCATAATTGTTTCTAATATACATTATTAATTATTTTCATTACATTCTATTAATTCTTTTCATTAAACATAATTACAAAAAAAAACAAAACCATATACATAAAATAAAAAGTAAACCAACGTATCAAATCAGTATTTACATACGCCAGCACGTTGCCAACAGATGTTCTCAACGTTTTCTAGTCCCGAAACGGGGCGGTTAACCGGGATCGATGCCGAAAGTGTTGTAATGTATAGCCTAGTTCAGAGACAGACGAAGTTGCTCGCCAAATTAGACCGAGCCGTGGATGTACATGAGGGTTTGTGGAGCGTAGGCACTCTGTATGAATGTTAAGCGAATATCAAATGAGCTAGCTTCTTTGAAGCTAGTCGTGGCGCAGCGACATGAAATGTGCAAAATAGACTGGTTGTGGATTCGATCCCCACTTGAGGAGATGAAATATTTACTTCAATTTATATTTCCATTTTTTTCGCTCTGGTGAGGATATCGAGGTTAAGCGCGGCGTTGAGTTCTGCCACTCAACACGCAATACCACCAGAATTCGGCAAAAAGTGGGGAACAGACTGTCTTAACACTAGGTTCCCTCTGCCTACCCTGCTATGTGCGGGATATAGCGTGAAGCTGATTTATTCAGCTTCTTTAGTTTCGCTTGTATGTTACATAAATTTTACTAAAAATATTATTTTTTACATGTGATTTAATTTTATAGAGATATAGAAGCAGACAACGTTGAAAACGATGGAGGAAAAATGGGGAACAGATTGATCTCTTTCAATTTACTAAAAATATTAAATTTAATTAATACGAGGCCAGTTGTTGCACAGGAGCACAAGCGTGTGACTCAACTTAACTTAACGTGTGTTAACACAGGTTGTGGGTACGATTCCCACTCGAGGAAATGAATTGTTAAATATTTTCATTTCCTCACTCAGCTCTAATAGACCTCCGAATTATGACATAAAAAAAATAAACTGTTTGTCAACTGACAGACGAGTGCCATCTCAGTTGGCTTTCCAAAAATGTATAATACTACATAAACGCAATTAATGCGGTTAAATAAATAACTTCATTTATAACTGAAAATAATTTACACTGCCGAGAACCAAAAACAAACCCACAACGGTAGCGTTCAAAGTCAGACGCTATGCCATATGGCCGCTACAGCCTTAATTTAAAAAAAAACAGATATATTTTTAAAACTCTACACTACCAAACAAATTAGGGGGTACACAGAGTTATCAATGCGTTCAACACTCATGTAGAGCGGCGCGGCGTAGTCACGATTCGCGCACAAACTTTGCGTACGTGCGGTGAATATCTAATAGTGCTTACAGTTCCACACGACTTATACATCGACGTACTGAATGACCCTCAAACCTTACATAATTTTAAAGCCTTATCCGTTTGTTTGTTAAGATAGAAGCGCCTAAGGCCAAACATGAAAGGTCAGTCGTGGCGCAGGAGTACAAGAGCTCGACTGTACAGCGGGCAGGTTGTGGGTTCAACCGACCCACTCGACGAAATTGTAAATTTTATATTTTAATTTTACTCGCTCTGGTAAGGAGGCAAAGCGCAGTGTTGTATTCCACCATTCAACAAAAATGTCTTGACGATAACAGTGTTAAAAAGTGTCTTAAGTGAAGCTAAAAACAAATTAAAACACAATAAGTGTTAGTAGGGTAGGCAGAGGGAAACTAATGTTAAAACATTCCGTTCTCCAATTTATGCCGAATGTTCAAAGGAATTGAATGCCGTAACTTAACGTGGTGTTTTGTCTTTCCAATAGAGCGAGGAAATGAAAAGAGCTTCCCCCTTCTAGTCGACACCACAACTGTAGCGCTTACAGTTATGGTGATGTGCGCAAGCATGTATAGTCCCAATACATGCTATGTAATTAAACGAGATGGTTCCGGGTACAGATTCTAGTAGTTTATAGAAATATATTCTTTAATCATATGTACCTATAACTATAACAGTCCGATATTAAAATAGGAATAGAAAATATGGAAATGAAAAAGATGGATAGAAAAAAAGTTATTGCCATAATTACAATTTCTTGACAATTAGAAACTAATTGAATATACGCTACGACTGTAGGTTCGATCCCCACACCGTCAGAAGAATGCGTATGCTAATTTATTGTTATTTCCCTTCCGTGGTGGACAAAAAGCGGCGTTTAGCTCCGCCAGTCCGCGGAAAATTGGCGTAAACATATGCCGAAAAATAAGTGAAACTGCTTTTTAAGGAAACTAATATTAGGAAAATACTTCCCCAAACTTCCCCAGATATAATACGAAAAACTCACTTTCCACTAAACGCTTTACTAAGGACAGTAGTCAGGCAGTCTATAGAGCGTTGGTTGATGGAATATCGATTATTGTTATCGTGTTTAACTGCTAACGTATCAGTTATCGGCTGTAATCAGCCCGGCGCGAACTTAATTAATTTGCTGTTTATTATTATACATGGCCATTCATGGATTGATATAAATTTATACACTTGCATAGATGACTATCAATCAAAAAACAAAAAAAAAATAAAAATATCAATCTTTCTTTCTACTCTTTTAACTTAACCCTAATTGAAAATTTAAAAAATAACATTTCTTTCCGAAAAAAAATTCAGTCGACACGACGGATCTTTTCGTTAAAACTTATTATAAAAGGAATGCTAATGATTCTGTAGAGTTTGTTAAGTGTCCGCGCTTTAATGTTGTTTATCTTCAAAGGCCAACTGGCATCTAAGAAAATCTCATTATAATTTAACTTCTTGACAACAAAAATATTCAAGGATTTCATAATAATTACCACTCAACACGCAATGTCTCGAAAATCAGACGTAAATTGAGGATCAGAGTGTCTTACCACTAGGTGACTTACTACTAGGTGACCCTGCTAAAAGATATATTATTATCGAACTGAAATATATAACGTAGTTTAATCTATACTGTGGCGTGACCTAAATTCGGCTCGTCCCAGTTTTTTTGCGGGCTTAATACCCAAAAACTCATCTGGTTACAGAGTGGCCATGTATCGCGGAATTTAATAAGAGAGCAGCGGCGTGGCACCGGCGCGCGGCGTCGGCAGCGCGCAACGATACACGACGCCAATCAGCTGTACAACCAATTAGTGACATTTGTACTTGTTGCAATTACGGCTAACATTGGTTGTTTTTTGTATGAAAAAGAAAAACTAGCATTCTAATTATTATTTACTATATATATGAACTTCTTTTGTTAATTTTTAAATCACTTCCTTCTCTATGTTGGGAAAAATGTGGTTGTCCCCAACCCGCTCAATGGCTGTAAGCCGAGGTTCGAGCCCCGCAGAGGGCGCCCTTGCAGTCGTCGACTCCTCACAGGCAGCCCATAGTGCTTGCTTTTCTTCAGGGACACTCTCTTCTCTTCCCACCGGTGTCGCTGTAAAAGCCAATAGGGCTAACAGCAATAACCTCAAGATGGAAAGGAAAAAAAAGTGGGGTTGATCCCCAGTGGGAGTGAATGAACACAAACAATTATTCAAATAAATCTTAATTTTAACAGTAGTTGATTATCTTCCATATTTTCTAAATCTCGTCTACGAAACTAAACTATCTAAATTGGGTTTTATGATACATCAGTGTTGCATAAGCAGACATTATCTGGTGCCGGTTCTAAAATCTCCAAAGAGGATTTCATACGTATTAGCATATTCTGACATCTTTACTCGAATTGGAATTTCATAAAGTGCAACCAGGATTATAACACTTTAAAGCTGCATTTGGTTAAGTTGAGCTTTATGCTTTTATTATTTGCAGAACTAAAGTAACTTATAGAAGCTGTGGTTTTCGCAATTTTTACATATTTAAAATGAATTTGTTTTAAATAACTACTGTAAAGTATTCGAAAGGTTTTCCCTAATGTTTTTTCGAATATCAAAATGCATATTTTGATATTCGGTCTCCTTTTTGTTCGTTTCATATGCTTAGATTGTACAAATTGAAGTTACTCCTGTTCAAATTATTTTAATTATTTTAAGAGTCAAAAAAATCTAGACTTAGAAGGGAAGAGGAAAATTTTTCAAAACAAGTAACACTATAGTAATAAAAAATGCTACTATATTTGAGGTGATGTAATTTTAGCCGCTTTAGTCATTTTTTCTTCAACTTTTTAAATACATGACGACATTAACATTCAAAGCATACCCACTTGTGAAAAGGAAATAATACCTAGAAATTTGATAATACCTAATAATTACAAATAAATATTTTTTGTGTTATTAAGAAATTTTCTTAATAATTACTTGTATTTAAACAAAATAATCAACTCTTCGTCTTTGAATTTGTATAATACTTTTTTTTACCCTACGGAAACAGTTATATCACCAGCTAAAAACATAAGCAAAACATTGATTACATAAACACATTTCAGCCCCTACAAGGGTTCTCCTCATGATTAAACCCGTAATACCCTCTCAATGAAAAGGTATTAGAATGTAATCGCGCCAATTTAAAGCAAAATTCTTTAACAAAAGAGTGAGCGAGCTTTTGGATGGCAATTTATTTCTTTCACGAAGTCTGAGATGCTTTAAATTATTCTTCTACCTATATAGACGCGATACATTACTAGAAAAAGAAAGGGTATCGGTGTGAATTATTTTGTACAAGGATACTTGTTTAAAACTTTTCTCAAATATATTTTCTTATATATTAAGATTTATTAAAAGCTAAACGCAACTATTGAATCGTTAGAGCTAAACAGTAGTTTAGCAATGGTATTACAAAGTCATTGCCTGCATAATAAAACAGAATATTGTAGCTCAATGAAGTGAAAATAAACCACTCATTCATTAAAAAAATGTATATTCTAAACTATCACATTACCATATACTTAGACAAATCGTAGCCCGCAAATTATAAAAACTACAAATGTAAGTCCTGTATTTTCCCGTTTCCTTAGGATTTTCGGTGAATCTTCTCCTATTGCTCTCCCACACTCCCCAAGAAACTTTTAAACCAAATTTCAGCGTTCTACGTTGCACTGTCCGTCAATATTTTATGCGTGAAAATGTCATATCCATAATAGCAGTCAATGTATAGATATGACATTTTCATACTAAATGATCATTTTAAGGAGCTTAATTGCTGATTCTATAATCTAAACTGACATTGTATGTTTGATTGAATCATCACTCAACTACTTAGCAAAATTTATAATACCTTCGTTATATAAAAATATAATCATAAAATATATGAGATAAAAAGACTAAGTGCGGCGTTGACTTCCGCCACTCAACAATACATATCAACCCTAATTTTAAATTCTAATTTTATAAGTACGGTACAAGCAAAAAAGTAAAAATTATCCAATCATATTATACCTTGAATTACATCTCGAGTGAACAAAAAACTGTGCACCCATATCTCTGATCTCAGATTCTTTTGTCGTTGAAATCGATAACGATGCATTATTCAATATAAGACTTGGCTTATTTCACATTTACGTTCTTTATGGGATTGACACTAAGTTCAGAATCCGTACATCGATATTTCTTTAAAGGCATAGAAACATTCCAAATTAAAAAAAAATACTTAATTTACTTTTTGCCGTGTGATCCCGGCCTAGAATAGAATCATCCTGGTACTGGTGGTGTCGTAAGAGGCGAATAAAGTACGTGTGGTAGAGTCACGTCGCCAGCAATGGCAACACGCATGGGCAGACTCGACCGGATCATTACCACCGCCGGCATTTAAAACCGGCGTTAAGTAGTGGCTTTATGCCACTGCGTTTCGCATCTGGTAATGCCGGGCTCCGGCGCCCAACCCACCTTAAAGGCAGGCAACGCACCTGTAACCCCTCTAGTGTTGCACAGGGTTGTGGGCGGCGGTAGTCACTTACCATCAGGTGACCCGAACGCTCGTTTGCCTTGTCCTTTTCCATAAAAAAAACTTTTTATATTAAACCTATTTTCTAGGAATTTACCAAATAAGCGATGTCTAAACAGTAATTGAAAGTTAATAAGATTCATACTTTTAGTTTTAGTCACATTTCAGGTGTACCTTTCATTATCTTCTATGACCTAGATTTATAAGTTATTTGCAATTCTTATTAGATCCATACTAATTATTCGAGAGTCTGTTTTATTGTAAATTAATTTTACTCTGAGACTGTTTTCGGTACAATAATTACATTTAGAAACGGTACTCGTCCGTATAATAGGTTTTATTCAATTTCTCTTATATTAATATTAAATAATAATGAACATAAAATGTAAATATAATGAATATAATTGAGCTCTGTCTGTAAATAGCGTAGAAGAATATATTTATCATATTTTTCTATATATTTCCATTTCTACGCTCTGGTGTCGAGGATAAGCGCGGCGTTGAGTTCTGCTACTCAACACGCAATGCGTCCAGATTCGGCAGATAGTGGAGCACGAAGTGTCTTAACACTAGGTTCCCTCTGCCTACCCTGCAGTGTGCGGGATATAGCGTGAAGCTGATTTATTTATTTTATTTATTTTTCTATTCGTACTTTTTTAAATTGTTAACATAGTATACAAGTAAAAAGAGCAGTTATGACGTACAATCCGAGGTGATAACACCAGTATTCTGATTATTTTATGGTTAAGCAACATAAAATTCGGTAATTAAATAATTGAGGCCGGTCGTGGCGCAGCGGCACGAGGTGTGACTGCAAAACCAACTGGTTGTGGGTTCGATTCCCACTCGAGGAGATGAAATATTTACTTAAATTTATATTTCCATTTCTTCGCTCTGGTGTCGAGGTTAAGCGCGGCGTTGAGTTCTGCCACTCAACACGCAATGCCTCCAGAATTCGGCAGAAAGTGGGGAACGGAGTGTCTTAACACTAGGTTCCCTCTGCCTACCCTGCTGTGTGCGGGATACAGCGTGAAGCTAATTTATTTTTTTTAATTTTTAAATAATTACATTTTAAATTGTAATAGCGTTTCTCGAACGCTCTGCCCTTATAATTTTGTTTTTGAAATAAGCAAAGTTAGTACTGATCTGAATAATATAAGAGGCCTTTTGAGTTTTGTATATCTTTTCCTGTGTTAAATGGCTTACATTTACATTACATACATACATTTGTACACGAGGAAATTAAATTTTTATTTAAATTTATATTTGCATTTAGGCTAATTTAATTATTTTATTTATAATTATTTTTTTTATCATAAGTATTTTTTTGGCAGGGCAAACAGAGCGAACCTTGGAACCTAGTGTTAAAACATTCCGTTCCCATAAACATTCCCGTTCTCCACTTCTGAGCACTGCGTATTAAGTGGCGGCACCAAAGCGAGAAAATGAAAATTATAAATAGGTTATTTCCTCGAGTCGATATTGAACCCACACCTTTTCGCGTTTACGAGTATAGTCACACGCTCGTACCACTGTGCCACGACTGGCCTCTATCTTAAATAATTAATTGATAATATCAATTTGTATCAACAATCCAGCGTCATTGACGTTAAATGTGTTGTTCCTGCTAGTATATTTTGTATAACACTATCTTATCTGGTTCGGATATCATGTTTTCGCGTTAATAAGCTATTTACTTGCTTTATGCGTCCGATGCTGAAAACAAGGTGAATGCCTTCTAGATTAAGTTGGGGTGGTAGCTGTAATATGGAAAATAGAGATTTATTAAAGAGAAAAAGTCTTGTTTTTAGTATGTTTTGTTACTATATATTCCTACTAGCTATTCCTTATTTGTATGTACAAATATATGTATATAATATACTGCTTTACTACATAGGTATATACACACACATATGTATATATGTACGTGCCTATTTGTTCACTTGAATAGTTCTATAATAAAATATGTATCAGATAAAATATATAGGCAGAGGGAACCTAGTGTTAAGACACTCCGTTGCCCACTTTCTGCCGAATTCTGGAGGCATTGCGTGTTGAGTGGCAGAACTCAACGCCGCGCTTTGCCTCGACACCAGAGCGAAGAAATGGAAATATAAATTTAAATAAATATTTGGTTTCGTCGAGAGGGGATCGAACCCACAACCAGTCGGTTTTACAGTCACACGTCGTGCCACTGCGCCACGACTGGCCTCTGCCTACCCTGCTGTGTGCGGGATGCAGCGTGAAGCTGATTTTTTGATCTTTAAGAACATAGAGATAATGTATACGTACTAAAATGGCGGATGTCAATGTCAAATTGTGTAAAGATTGAAAGTCCTTATTTTAATTCATTCAAGTGCAATTTGATCTCATAGCCGATATAATAGCGACAAAGTTATGAATTTCACATAATTGATACAAATTTAGGATAATTGGGAAAAGCGAATATTTCGGTAAAATGAAAATATATTGAAATATTAAATTATACATAAATTGCACAATTAAATCAAAAATGTTCTTTGCACAACGTACAATACTAGCAGATGTGAATATCGTTTTTTTGTCAATTTGTAAAGAGCTTTTTCGTATAATATGTAAAGGAACCTT
Organism: Heliconius erato x Heliconius himera; assembly: GCA_013421005.1. Classification (NCBI taxonomy): domain Eukaryota; kingdom Metazoa; phylum Arthropoda; class Insecta; order Lepidoptera; family Nymphalidae; genus Heliconius; species Heliconius erato x Heliconius himera. The sequence goes on along the minus strand of JAATLQ010036890.1, from coordinate 18,910 downwards.
TGATATTATATTTTATATTGTAGCGTTTCTTCATTCTAACGTCGTTAACGTCACTGGTTAGAAAGATATTGTGTTTTTTTATTATTGTTTTTAATAAAATATAATGCATGCTAGATCCTAGTGCTAAGAAACTCCGTTATGTTACACATTTGACAAAATTTTCGAATCGTTTTGAATAGCGGAACTAAACGCCGCACATAAGAAGACAGAGATTATGCTAATGTATAATAACTTTGTTTCTCATTTTTCACGCATTTTCAAACATTGCATGTTGTTTGACAGGCCTAATCAAAATCTTCACACAGGATAAATAAAATTATTTACGATTTAAACATATCCGGAAAGAGAATTGAGGTCTGAGGCCAGTCGCGACGCAGGAGCACAAAGTTTGACTGTAAAATCGACTCGTGAGTTCGATCACCACGCAAGGAAATGAAATTTTTAATTATATTTACATTTTCATTTCTTTGCTTTGGCGTCGAGGTAAAGCGCGAAGTTGAGTTCCGCCACTCAACACGCAATGCCTTAAGAACTCGGCAGAAAGTGGGTAATGAAGTGTCTTAGTACTATGTTCCCTTTGTCTACCCTGCTGTGTGCGGCATACACTATACTATACTATACTAATACAGCTGCACCATGATGAAGAAATATTAAATTTTAAAATATTGTTTGTAAGCAAAATACTAAAGCGAGCGTGAATTGTAAATACCGCACGTAACTTTATAATTATGCAACTTTTAAAACTTACGAAGCAAGAAGTAGCTTGTTTCCTAAATACACGAGGGACCTGCCCCGCTCCCTCGCCTCTAATAGTATTTTAATGAAATTGAAACAGAAGTTATTTTACTTACCAAATTTGTTTAATGTTTAGTTATTCATGCATATATTTTTAGTTGCGATAGATCAGCTTCACGCTGTATCCCGCACACAGCAGGGTAGGCAGAGGGAACCTAGTGTTAAAACACTCCGTTCCCCACTTTCTGCCGAATTCTGGAGGCATTGCGTGTTGAGTGGCAGAACTCAACGCCGCGCTTAGCCTCAACACCAGAGCGAAGAAATGGAAATATAAATTTAAGTAAATATTTCATCTCCTCGAGTGGGGATCGAACCCACAACCAGTCGATTGTACAGTCACACTTCGTGCAGTTGTTGCGATAGGTAGTGTAACAAAAATAAAATGTACATATTATCTTAAATAAAAGAGAATATTTTTTTGTTTATTTATAAACATTTCGTATTCCATCATAACCTTCATTACCATCATCATCATAATCACCTATCGACAACCCACTACTGGAGAAAGCCCACACTCAAGGATCTCCACGACAATCTGTTTATGCCTGAGTTTGTCGCTCTTAATTTAAGCAGAAAATAAAAATATATACGCCCAATATTAATAACCTATCTCCAACGTCAGTCTTAGATTGTTTCATATATTTATAAAATCTAGAGATTGGATAGATATATGAAACAATCTAAGATTGACGTTGGAGATAGGTTATTAACATTGGGCGATAATCGAATCAAAATCACCGCCTACAATCAAACGTTTCCCATTGACACAAATACCTTGTAACGTTTCCTCATCAACAAGCTATATACAACATAATAAACATTCTCAATAAACACATACATATATTACAAACGGAAATAGGAAAACCGGAAAAGATATTTAAAACAAATTGAAAATTTACAGCACGTAACGTCAGTAGTGATCTAACTCGGTAAGAAACTAGTTACAAATACGTTACCGCCGTGCAACCTGCGCAATGAATTTTAAAGAGCGCTTTGGCGTCGCGTCCCTATATAATGTTACGTAATCTTACTAAATAAGCTTATTTCCAGAAATACATGAAATATATATTTTTTTGAACATTTTTAAAGTGTTATTACATACTTAAGAATGAAAAATTGTTTGAAATGAAATATTGGACGGTTTCAAAAAATTTTAATACGTTTTCTTAGTGTACTTATTAAATATATTTTTGCTTCTATTGTTATAAGTTTGATATAGAAAATTCGATCGAGAAAAATAAAGATGAGTGGCCGTCGTAGTGCATGTAAAGTTGAAAACAATGGTTAGTCCTCTTTCTTACGAGTCCCACTGGTCAACATGTTATATCCCAAAAAATAAATAGCGTGACTGAGTTTATAGTATCTTTTATAGAGAAATGGAGAGTTTTTTTTATTTATTTTTTGCTTATCAAATAATTTTACATAAAATACTTTATCAGTGCAGTACGCGACCACTGTAGGCTCGAATACCACACCGTAAATTAATACAATAATTACCCAGTCGGGCTACAGTGAGAAGTTAGGTTTCGTCACCAAATATGTAAAATTTGCAATATAAATCTTCGAAATGATCGAAAAATGGATGGTTAGGTGCTACCATTATGCATAATAAACATAAAAGGCAAAATTTTATTAATTTCTATATACTAATATAATAAAAATAAACTTATAATATGAGGAGGTCGTGGCGCAGAGACTCAAGGGTGTAATCCCCACTCGAGGGACTGAATTAGTATTTATTAATATTTTCATTTTTTCACTATGGTGCCAAAAAAAGCAAAAGCCCGGCGTTGAGTTCCGCCACTCAACACTCAATGCCTCGAAGAATTCGGCGGAAATTGGAACAAGAAGTGTCTTAACAATAGGTTCCCTCTGCCTACTCTGCTGACTGTGGAAATAGAACGTGAATTAAACTCATAATTTAAGACAACTATAAATCTATAAATAAGTTCGAATTAGGCAAGAGATAATATTAAGTTAACAAGCGTTGTTTTGATTGAATTTATTGTATTAAATTTCTTAGAACCGTAGAATACATACTAGGTTTTATTTCAGTAATACTTTTTGTCCTTGGTTTAAGCTGGAAAAACGTTAATCTTAAACAAGAATTTCAACATAAGACAAAATGAATATATTTATTTTTAGGTCCCAAAAATATATTCATTTTGATCTATGAACTATTATTTTCTGATCATTTCTGTTAATTTGGGCGATGAAATAATAATAATTATTATTATACGATTTATTTATAAAACCCTAAACTGCACATAATAATAGTAAGCTGTATACTATTATTAATATATTTCTATACCATAAGGAAAGGTTCCAATCAAACATTGTGTAATAATAGCACATCCGAGCTCAGTATGCAAACTAACTATTCAATAAAGCAACCGTAGCGTTGTAGCGTCCGTAACGCTCGTAGCTCTACGAACTTCGTAGACATCTATTGCAATCAAACTTGGAAGCCCCATATTACCTACAAAATTGACAACTACAAGATTTAATTTTGCAGTAGATTTTTAATAAAATAGTAAAAATGAAATAAGTTAATATTTTATTAACATTTATAATAAAATTTGCTTCGATTTAATTTATTTTTAATTTTATTAGAGTTAACTAAAGACACTGACTCACACTGTAACAATTAAAATTAATTAAATTAAAAAAATTGTAACCACACTGTAACTATTACAAAATAATAGTTTTTAATAATAATCACTTTACTACATACACTTCTATATATTTATTTTGTTATCTTCATAAATCACTTTACGAGGCAAAAAAGTTAGTTAAATTTAACTACATTCTTAACTTTCTACTATACAAGACGATTGTATAACATGAGACAAAATTCAACACTCTACAGAGACAAAATTCTCACTCTATCAGACCAAAGAAATTACGTAAATATAGGGCCAACGTGTGATTCCAACCCACGCCCACCCACAGTGACAGCTATACATAAAGGTATAAAATAATTTAAATCTATTTTTAACATTTTCGTAAGTGTTTTATTCTACACTTAGGAAAGAAAAATATTTTTTTTCTAAAATGTATAAAATATGTAATGCAGTATTTGAACTCGCGCCTCTTGGAAACTGTGCAAACGCTCTGACCATTATAGCATACAATTCACCTTGAAATTTTGAAATATATTTTACAACTTATTTATAGTCTTAAACATTGATTATCATTGAAAAAAAGACAAAGGAATTTAAAAATATTAAATATTATCTTTAAATTGTTCAGTAAGCATAAAATACTATTAGATTATCATTTTAAAATGTCAGACATGTTCACAACAGGTCTAAAGTAGATAACAATGACACAGCATCTGCTTGGCTCGCTGAGAAATAGGCCAGATGCTTTGTGATGTCGCCACCAGACGTAGCTACAGTGCTGTAATATGATAACTGCACACTTTACTTCAATATATCATATACATATATATTTAAAAAATAAACTTTTATATCTTGTCTCTATATTTTGCATATAGCAAGGTGGGCAGAGGGAACCTAGTGTTAAAATATTGCGAGTTGAGTAGCGGAACTCAACACCGCGCTATACCATCAGATATGAAAACCCAACCGACGCCTTAATAGTCAGAAGCTGTGCCGCTTATATATATTTTTTTTATCTTAAATGTTATGTACCTCATGTAAGCGTAAGTACATATACTATAATGAATAATATGTAATTTCTTTGAGCCAATAATAAAACTTCCATTCAGCTTCACGCTGTATCCCGATCCATAAATAACTTTCAATTATTACTTTCTAAACAAGATTTCATAGCTTTTACGTAATGGTAAACATTATTATGATCGTGTCTGTTTAAGTATGTTTTCTAGAACTATTAATATATCATAAATTTACTATATAAAATATTGATATTTCTTATTGTCAACATATGTTTCTTTTTAGCTTCATGCTCTATCCCGCTCCCGGCAGGGTAGGCCGAGGAAACCTAGTGTTACGACACTCCGTTCCCCATTTTCCGCCCGAATTCTGAAGGCATTGCGTGTTGAGTGGCGGGGCTCAACGCCTCGCTTTGCCTCAACACTAGAGCAAAGAAATGAAAATGTTATAATTTCATTTCCTCAAGTTAGAATCGAATCTACAACTGACATCAAAATTTTATAGTGAATATAATGTGTTGATGATTATCTCTACAATAAACGGAGAGTAGAGAACGAATTAATCTACTCTTATTAATTAATTACATTTCAAAATAAAATATATAAGAAATATACAAAAATCTTATAAACAAGTATTTTAAAATTAAGCAACAAAATAACGCCATATTACGAACGCGGCGAACAACAAAATATATTCAAAGTGATTTATATGGACGTTAAAGTAAATAAGAAAATTTATTCCATTTGTGAAATAAGGTGATTATGTCTAGTGCCCCTTCTGAGCTTACATTCGAATATGAAACGTGACTTCATGCCGTTCGAACGCTTTATTGCCCGTAAAATTATATTAAAATGAATCTACTCCACGAATTATAGAGATATATCGTTAAAGTTGCAAATTCTTTTAAAATTTATATTATGTAAGTTATAATTTGGCCGTAGTGGGGCAGCGGCGCAACGTATGACTGTAAACGTGATAGTTGTAAGTTCGATTATTATGGTGAATGAGTTACTCTCGCTCTAATAAGAATAAAAAAGTTAAGGCGAGATGTTGAGTTCCGCCACTCGCACACTCAATGCCTCTAAAATTTAGTGTAAAGTAAAGAACGGAGTAAGGAACGATCATTAGCTTCTCTGGAATCTAGTATTAAGACACTCCGTTCTTCTGTTCTTTGTTGTATATAGGCTACAACTAGAACACAGAAGCTATAGAGAAGCTGTAAAAGAGCGTTACAGTGGTGCAATTGTATTAGAATATTATGAACTAAAAAGAGCTAGACCTTACGAAGTGTATTTAAATATTAAATTCCAAAAACAAAACAAATTGAATTAATTTGGAATAACTCCAACGGATAAAAAAACAAACTACTATTTTGATAAATTGATAAGATAATCGATAAGAGGCCAGGTGGCGCAGGGGCACAGAGTGTGACTGTAAAATCGACTGGTTGTGGGTTCGATCCCCACTCGAGGAGATAAAATATTTATTTATATTTTAATTTCTTCGCTCTGGTGTCGAGGCAAAGTGCGGCGTTGAGTTCCTCCACTCAACACACAATGCTTCCAGACCTCGGCGGAAAGTGGGAAACGGTGTGCCCTGCTGTGTGCGAGATACAGCGTGAAGCTGATTTTTAAATTAATATTTCGATAATACACACACTTCAATAAACTCAAAGCAATAATCACAAAATGGTGCTTTAGAAAGTCATATAGCTATATAAGTTTATAAAATAATTTGTGATAATAACAAGGGACGTCGTGCCAGCTTAGCAACTCGTTAGACGGTCGTGTTCTACGATTTATTATTTCATTAGGCTAACTAGCACTTACGTTTTCATTAAACTTTAGAGAGTAAATTTATACTTTTGAGTATACTCTCATGTAATATTTTTATGTTATGTTAATATGATGTATTTAGCAGGAGACCAGTTGTGGCACAGGGGCACAAGCGTGCGAATATGTATGCAATAGGTCGTGGGTTCTATTCCCACTCGAGGAAACAAAATATTTTATATTTTCATTTTCACGCTCTGGAAATGAGGCAAAGCGCGGGGTTATGTTCCGCCGCTCAACACGCAATGCTTCCAGAACTCGCCAAAAAGTAGACAAAGGAGTGTCTTAAATACTAAATTCCCAGGTTCCCTTTGCCTACTCTACTACTATGTGAAGAATACAACGTGAAGCTAAAAAAAAACGTATACGTATTAAGTATTAACTGAGAAAATTTGAAGGAATTTTGGAACTCACAAGTTATATCAAACATCTTCGAGATAAATTTCCAAAAGCCAACCGATCCAATATATGTGTAAACAACAAACAATGTACTCGTGTGTAACATAAACGCATCTTTTTTTTTTCTTTGTTGAAAAATGGGCTTCGGTTGAACGGTTGCTGAACTGTTACGTGTGTTGAGCTTTCGACAAGCGTGAAATTGCAGTCATTTCAATTTTCACAGCCACACTATGCTTTTGGAAGGCTTGGCTTTTCTCATAGGTATTTATGCATATTAGCAGAAAATTATTTAGAATTCTCGCTTTATGAACTAAAAATTTTGTATTGAGAAAATTTATCCTTTTCTTTTATTTAAATAAAATAAATAAATCAGCTTCATCCTGTATCCTGCACACTGTAGGGTAGGCAGAGGGAACCTAATGTTAAGACACTCCGTTCCCCACTTTCTGCCGAATTCCGGAGGCATTGCTTGCTTAGTGGCAGAACTCAACGCCGCGCTTGTCCTCGATACCAGAGCGAAGAAATGGAAATATAAATTTAAGCAAATATTATCCCCTCGAGTGGGGATCGAACCCACAATCAGTCAGTTTTTCAGTCACACTTTGCGCCACGACTGGCCTCAAAAATTCTTTTATTTATTTCTTAGCAATTTCAATATTTCAAAATAACTTGAAAACCATAATAAAACAATGCACACAGAGCAACTAGCAACTATAGTAACGTACATACAGAATAAGATCTGCTTTTAACAATCAGAATACTCTCTGTAACGAACCTCGTCGATCCTCTCAGATCCACTGAATATGCGAAAACAAATCGATGACCTACAAATTCTAGATTCGGATTTCATTTCAGCAAAAAGACGGAACACGAACGATCTGCGCCACAGATGGCACACGGCCTTTTATAAATTTACGCCTCTGTAACACATTTCATTTCACGTGTATGTATTATTTGTAGTAAAAAAATAAAATATAGTGATGAATTATGATGAATGGATGATGAATTATTATGTATAAAATCAGTCATGGCGCAAGGAACCACCGTGTGAGTGTAAACGCGACAGGTTGTGGGTTCGATTCCCACTAGAAAGTAAGAAATAAATAATATTTCCATTGCCTTTCTCTGGTGACGACTGGCAAAGGGCCGCACTAAGTTTCTCCATTTAACACGCAATGCCTTCAGAATTCAGCGGAAAGTGAGGAACAGAAATATCTTAACACTAGACTCGCTCTGTATGCCCTGCTACATTCGATATACTGCTCACTTACAACTACAGTTACTATCAACAGTAAAAACAGGCTATTGCTAACATGCTAATGCGAGAGTAAAAAAATATACTACGATCAAAATAAATAAAATATAAAATAAAATCAGCTTCTCGCTATATTCCGCATTCAGCAGGGTAGGCAGAGGGAACCTAATGATAAGACACTCCGTTCCCCACTTTCTGCCGAATTCTGGAGGCAATGCCTGCTGAGTGGCAGAACTCAACGCCGCGCTTGTCCTCTAAACCAGAGCGAAGATTTGGAAATATAAATTTAAATATATATTTCATCTCCTCGAGTAGGGATCGAACCAACAACCTGTCGGTTAACAGTTACACTTTGTGCCGCTGCGCCACGAATAGCCTCAAAATTTTTAAAATTGATCTTGATCATTGATCGTGACTCAAAGTGCAAAACAGAAATATGAATCAATGAGTTTCTAATTTATCCTGTACTCTGTACAGATTCTCAAATATTTATCTGTGGTGCGAGCGGTATAACTGTTATTAAATGCGCTGACTTCAACTAGCCCGGATTATTTATTTAATATTTTAGACCAAACAACCGGATATGGTTGCATTGAAAATGAATTTGTAATTGATGCAGTATACAACATTATTTTCTTAATTGTCTAAAAATTCTTCTACCTTTTATTGAAAAAAAAAGCTTTTTTAATCTATCAGCATTGTTTAAAATGGATCCGTAATATAAACTTAATATAAAAATATATTAAAAGACGTAGACATTACCAGGATTTATAGTTATTAAGCTCACGTTTTTGCTTAAAATTACTATAAAAGCTTATTTGTGTGTAGAAGAACGTCGCCGTAGCTTCATAATTTTCCTTATAAATATATATTTCTTCACGTTGTTTATTCTTTATGAAAAGAGCCCATCTGCGAATAAGTGTATATCAAGATTTGTCCACAATACTGTAAAAATATTGAAATTACTTGTAAACAATTTTATTTCCCATATTTGACACTGGAAATATTAATCACTTTTTTTCCAGTTTTACGTTGTATGTAGGTAGGCGTGTTAGGACACTCCGCTCTCCACTTTGGAGGCGTGTTGAGTGGTGTATTAATAGTTTATTGGTTTAACATGTATATCTTATTGTACCACAGTCGCTATCCCAATCTAATGGCAGAACATCGTATGTTATAATGTAATCATCATCTAGATAAGTAGATTGCCACTACTTTGCGGTTTCGTAGGAACTTCCTTCCACGCGCCACTCAACTGTGGAATGACCTACCTGCGGCAGTGATTCCAGGTCAATACGACCTGGGTACCTTCAAAAAACGCGTCTATCTCCACTTTAAAGGCCGGCTTTTCGTGCATTATGTTACAAATTTATTTGAACGTTTATTAAAATACGCTTTTACCAGCATAAAAATATTATATATGATTGTTCAAATCATAAACTATCAAAGGTGAATTGATAATTCTAATTTGAAATTAAATTAAATGATATTTAACATTACTAGGTTGCTTAGGACAAACGTCAGCGTTGAGTTCCACCATTTAACATGCAATGTCTCAAAAATTAGGCGGAAGATGGGGAATAGAGTGCCTTAACACAGTACGAAGTTACACAAAACGATTAGTTAATTATTAAAAATAAAGTCCAGCTTAAAAGAAGCTTAAAAAAGATATTATTTAAGAGTATAAATATTATTTAATGTATAAAAGAATGAAAATGAAGTTCAATTTATAATTATAACACAAAAACGTAATAAGAATTGAAAGCAGAAGCGAGCTAACAGAGCTACGTACTCGTACATCCACTTCACCACCATTCCGTTGACAATGTTCCGCACCGCTTCCATTGTCAGCGTCAAACAAAGCTCAGCCATCGAACCTTACAACATCAATACAAAGATTGCAGTGCACTTGTGCTTCATTATTGATCGGCACAGGAAGGTATTGTTTAATGTGGACGAGGGAGCATATGTACGTTCGATTTTGTACGATATATTTACAATATTAGATTAAGTTTACATAGTGTTTTTTTTTTGTAGCTTCACGCTGTATCCCGCATATAAATAGGTAGGCAGAGGGAACGGAATTTTATATAAAGTGACATCATACACTCCGTTCCCATTAAGATACTCTCGTTCCCCACTTTCCGGCTAATTCTTGAAATATTTGCGTAAGTGGTGGAACTAATCGAAGCCGCGTTTTGCGCCGTTACCAGAGCGAGGAAATGATCATATTAAATATTTTATTTCCTCAAGTGGAAATCGAACCCAATATCGCCGTTTACAGTCTGAGACTGCGCAACGAAAGCTTCCTCACATCTCACTCTCACATCTCACACAATATCAAGCTACCACAGAAGATATCCCAATCAATTAACAAACACATTTTACTTACACTATTACATATCCATTTAAACAAAACCTAAAATATAAAAGACAATTAAAAAAGGCAAAGGCAGTAGCAATTTAATTTTGTACCGTTATCAGAAAACAAAGGAGCCAGGACGCCATTACCCAACCCGGTAGGAGGTGAGACGCGTAACGATCACAAAACCATTCCGTAATAAGGCACAAGCTACCCGCGCCGGCTAATTGCATCTGGTATTATCCGTTCTACGGAATTGAATTGAATGGACAATTTACGTTACTTTGCTGTTTGAGAATATATTTTTAGATTTTGGGGGCTCTGTGATTTCATATGGATAACTAGAGATCATGTTATTGTACTTGGACAGCTGTGGAAATTTTATATTTTTATATTTTTTATAAAAACATATCAGTTTTGAAATTTTATTATTTACTATATGTTTGAAAACGAGCGGTACTTCGTCTATATAGACTAAATCTAGCTCACACACTGAGAGCAGTCTCTTAAACAATTCTTAAACATATTACTTTCCTTTCCGCAGCAAAAAAGGTAAAAAATCGAATTCTTTATTAATAATACCCATACAAAATTGCGTTAAATGCCTACAAATAAATATATAAACAAACATAACTTCACATTGCTTCTTAACAGTTCAACAAAGGCTTATCAAAACATATGAAAACGATATTGAAACCAACCTACTCCGCCTACCTACACCAATATCGACGGCCACGCCGCCTATACAACCGGCCATTACAACATCTTTTATGATAGGTTTTCGAACACGCAATAAAGCTATCTGGTATAATAAAAATTTGTATGTCATCGCGGCGCCGCCTTGAATGAGATAAGAAATTATTACAACGTTTTACAACTTTTTCGCTCATAATCACACGTACGTTTGTTATAATAATAATAAAATTATACGTAGTTTTACAATTTTCTCTTTGGAAACTAATTTGAAAATGATACCAAACGTGGCGCACAGGCGTGCACAGGTTGTAGGTTTGAAGTGGATTTGAGCAATCAAATATTTAATGTTTTTGGAAAGTGTCTAATGGGAACGGAGTGTCTCAGCACAAATTTTCCAGGTTCCCTCTGCCTACTCTGCTAAGTGCGAGCGTGCACTAACACAATAGATCGTGAAGCTAAAATAAATCAATTTTAAATTTACCATTACACAATATTTAAAGATTGAAGTCATGAAGTATTGAGATAGTCTAAATTTCATGCTAGATATTTACTATTGTATAAATTATTAAAAACTATATGTATTTATGTATTTTTTATTTAAGAAATTAAATGTATAGATTCTTGCCTACATCCTTCGAAGCAGAACAAACCTAAATTTATACCTTTTTGTTAAACCCTAGTTATACCCTGGTATTCCGCAGATAGCAGGGTAGGCAGAGAACGTGAGAACTCCTGAGGCATTGAGCGGCGGAACTCAACACCGCTGTTATGTATCTAAATGTTATGTAGTTATAATTTCACTAGCAATTCCTATATTTAACGCCAACAACATAACTAAAATAGCACTATAAGGGAAATAAACTTTCATATACTTATTTTCGGAAAAGGCTACCAAAGCTTTGTAGTTTCTTGCCAAAATATCAACGTAAATATCGGTCTAACCTGCACTACGTCACGTGCCATTGACATTGGCACGACCTGGCAACTCGCCAAAGGAACCTCATAGCGAAACCCCTTTGAAACTATTATCTATATGTATAATAAAAACTACTTTGGGGGTGGTTTTATAGGGGCATTGCTTCCCCTGTATATTTTTCCAGTTGTGGTTTCTTCTTTAAATATAGTTATTGAGATTGTATGTATTTGCGAGATTATTAGCGAAAGAGAACTTCTAAATTTAGATATACATTTAATATATAATATAATATAATTGAGGCCAGTCGTGGCGCAGTGGCACAAGGTGTGGCTGTAAAACCGACTGGTTGTGGGTTCGATCCCCACTCGAGGAGATGAAATATTTACTTAAATTTATATTTCCATTTCTTCGCTCTGGTGTCGAGGTTAAGCGCGGCGTTGAGTTCTGCCACTCAACACGCAATGCCTCCAGAATTCGGCAGAAAGTGGGGAACGGAGTGTCTTAACACTAGGTTCCCTCTGCGTACCCTGCTGTGTGCGGGATACAGCGTGAAGCTGATACATATAATATAATTATTATAATTTTTATATATATTAATCTTTAAGGTGATGTAATCTTTAAATGTATTTTTGTTATTTAAAATCTGGTATCCTTTTTCTTATCTTTACAAAAAATAAAATTACTAACAAATACATAAGATGAATCAGCACCAATTGTATTTATAAGCACAAACAAACAAAACATTACACAGAAAAGTGCTTACTTAATATTATAATCTAAATTGGCAAAATCAAAAAAATGTTTACAAAACCACCGTAACTCCACAATCATTTGTGTACAGCCTGCTGAAACATTTCAATTTTATAACCTACTTTACTTTACTTTACCTAAGAGAACCTAATTTTCATAATTTAGCATTTTACGAAACTGTTTGTGTTGAATAGTCGAATTATTGAGGAAGGCTTTAATAAATATTAAATTGCGTTAATCATTTAAGTAACTATATCTGCGATTATAGATACCTCGGGAATTTGATCAGTCGTGGTGTAGAGGCACAAAGTGTGCCTGTACATCGACAGGTTGTGGGTTCGATCCCCACTCGAGGAGATGAAATATTTATTTATATTTTATTTTTTTCTTCGCTCTGGTGTCGAGGGGAAAGCGCGGCGTTGTGTTCCGCCACTCAACACGCAATGCCTGCAGAAATTGGCGGGGAACGGAGTGTCTTAACACTAAGTTCCCTCTGCCTACCCTGCTGTGCGCGGGATACAGGTGAAGCTGAAGAGCATAATTGTTGTTATTGACTTGGACTTTGACTATGACTTCCAATTGGGAACAGGGGCTAACCCACAAAGGAAGTATCGTACAGCAACAACCTAAGGTTTTAATTTCTCACAAATTATAATTTACTTACGCTTTCTAATAATTTTGCTTTTATTCCATTAACCAGAATTACTTATTGTTAACTTACTCGATGTTGTTGGGTACGTTCTCCTCTGTTTATATAAAGTATACGTATAGCGAAGTTGTGAATTAAATAAACAGTAAGATAATTGGTAGCACCTAATTAATTAAGTTAATATTTTGATTGCTTTGTTTTGAATAAAACAAAAAATAATTGTAGCGGAGCAAACTCTCATTAAAAGTGATAAATAATGATAAATTTAACTTAGCGTGAAATCTCTCTTTAACCATCTCTTAATGTAGAGTTCATTAAGAGATGGAAAAATAGGCATATTTACATAATAAGTCAGTAACAATACTTTCATTCGGTTTCCAGGAGGCGCGGGTTCGAGTCCCGCTAAGTCAAATTTTTAATTTACGTTTTCTAAAAGTGTTTTTCTTTCCTAATAACACTTAAAAATAAATTTAAAAAGTCAGTAACAACATACCAAGGTTTCAATCTTGAACTACTAATGTGCTTACCTGAAAAAAAAAAGACATAATGATAAATTTAGTGTCACAAATTTTACAGGTCTTATTGATAATATAAATTAAAAAACATGACTTGTACATATTGTCATCTTCTCCTAATCTTCCTTTAATAAATAAGAACAAGCAAATTTTTTAAGCTTCACGCATCCCGCACATAGCAGGGTAGGCAGAGGAAACCTAATATTAGAATACTCTATTCCTTGTTAAGACACTTCCAATTTCCGCCTTATTCTTGCATTGTGGGTTAAAAGGCGGGACTCAACATCGGGCTGACTGACAATCAAATCTACATTCGTCGTGTTTACAATCTTACGCTTGAGCCCTGTGCCAAGACGGCCTCAATAAAATAATAATGAAAATAGTATTAATTTTTCAATTAATTTACCTCACGTTTATTGACGCGTATTCCTTACAAACAGACAATATATCACATAAATAAATTAAATCAAATCAGCTTCACGCTGTACCCCGCACACAGCAGGGTAGGCAGTGGGAACAAGACACTCCGTTCCCCACTTTACGCCGTGGTGAGTGGCGGAACTAAACGCCGAGCTTTTGCCTTGTTACCACATTAATACTTCATATTATATCATACTCTCTTGTACTATCACACAATTTCGTAGCAAATTTCGTAGCACATCCAGTATACGGAAGATAATAAATAATGCAGAACGGAATCCAATCAATTTAAAAGTCAACTCAATATCAGTAATCAGATTGAATACAAATAGCGCCACGTTATAGTAATCATTTTATATGAACGAATATTTTTCTCCTTTCGTATAAATGTATGGGTGTGATATATTGTTTCTTTTGTCTTATTTTAATTTATCAATATATATATGATAAATCATATAATATTAAATAAGGTTTTTTTATGGAAAAAGACAAGGCAAACGAGCGTTCGGGTCACCTGATGGTAAGTGACTACCGCCCACGACCTCGTGCAACACCAGAGGAGGTGCAGGTGCGTTGTCGTCCTTTAAGGCTGGTTGGGCGCCGGAGCCCGGCATTACCAGATGCGAAACGCAGTGGCATAAAGCCACTACTTCACGCCGGTTTTAAATACCGGGGGTGGTAATAATCCAGTCGAGTCTGCCCATGCGTGTTGCCATTGCTGGCGACGTGACTCTACCACACGTACTTTTGTTGCCTCTTACGACACCACCAGTACCAGGATGATCCTATTCTAGGGATCACACGGCAAAAAGGATACGGTGGAAATACATTAATATATTTCAATTTCTTCTCTCTGGCAGACAAAATGCGGCGTTGATTTCCGCCACTTAATCCGAAATGTCGCTCAACGCAAAAAGTATATAACAAAACTATATAAATAAAGTGCATAAGCATGTTAAAATTAACCTAAATCGGATAGCAGTTATAATTTAATATATTAAGCATAAATTGGGAAGCCAAAACTGTCATACTAATATATACTACGACCTCGTAATTGTTTAACTTTAACCACAAATTATTATGAAAGTGTACCTATGTTTTCAATATTTCATTTAAGAAGCAAATCGTTTGAGGCCAGTCGTCGCGCAGGGGCACAAAGTGTGACTGTAAAACCGACTAGTTGTGGGTTCGATCCCCACTCGAGGAGATGAAATATTTACTTAAATTTATATTTCCATTTCATCGCTCTGGTATCGAGGCAAAAAATGGCAAATGACTCCAGAATACATACAGATGTAATAATAAAAACGTGTCTTGACTAGGTTATCACTGCCTAAATCGTTACATAAGAGATACAGCGTGAAATCAAAAAAAACACATTAACCAAACAAAGGTTCCGTATAAATAAGCATATTAGAACCTTAAACCTACGCAGAGAAACCGCGTTCATGACATTGACATTGCTGGCGTACAGCCAAACCACTGTGCCCGCCCTCTAGTTTACTATACACGCCTTAGATCACAAAGAGGAAGTAACAGATTGCAAATCGGTAATTAATTTGACCAAGAAATTTAGGCGTGCTCTAGTTTCGTTCGGAATTTATCGCAACTAATAAGAAGTTATATCTGATTGCTTCTTACAATAAGTAAGATTGATTTCACTTTTCCCAATCAATTGGTCGCCTCAATTTAGTATCGTGGTTTATCTTTATTTATTGTTTAACTAGAAACCTAGTTTGATAGTAAATAACATTTTTCTGGGTTTGCTATTGTTTTTAACAATTTTTAGGGTTCCGTAGCTTAAAAGGAAAAATGGAGCCCTTGTAAGATCTCTTTGTTGTCAGTCTATGTATTATGTTATGTTACGTTATGATCTGTTAAGACCATTAATCTTAAGATGGCGTGGTAGTATTAAGTAATATCAAATATTCAGCTCTAAGGTCCCTTGAAGCACAGGAAAAATTAAGCTTCAAAGTTAACGTGATCAAAAGATACGGCTGTTTATGCATCGTTTTTGCTGCATTTTGTATAAAAATCGACGTGAAATAAAAACCTATAGGGTAACTATTTCCCGTGGATCTACAATTATGAAATTTGACAAGAAGAGACACCAAAAAAGACAATATGAAAAAATAAAAAAAATAAAGAAAAATAAAATTTATAAATATATATTATAATAGAAAGAAATTATTACAAGCTTAGATTTGTAGTTGACATACAAAATGATAACATTTTCGCACATATACACATTTTATTCTCTCTCATGGTTGACTGGTAGAGAGAGAATGCTTATATAGCGTTAAGCTCATTTAATAATTTTTTTGTATATGTGCGTCCTCCTATTCGGTGAACTAGTCCGACTTGACGGGTTTTTATTTAAATATTATTTCACATAAAGAAAAGAAAAATATTAAAAATTTCCATATATATCTCCTCCTACCTTCAAAGTCAGATACTGCCTAACTGCGTCACGTCCATAAAATATTATATCTACAACATTACATCAGCCCATTTTTATTGCTATTGCTTTCCATAACAAATTGCGGCTCGTTTTGGTAAATAGCCTTAGCCCTTAAATTGGCTAACTTGGTAACTCACAAGCCATTTGATTCAAGTCGTAAAGAAAAGATTATAAGCTTTATAGACCCAAGATTATTTTAATGGAAGCTGCATTTCTTGTACTGATAATTTAAATAATTGCTTTATAGAAGAAAATTGTTTAAATTATCAGTACATTCTTTTTTAGCTTCACGCTGTGTTACGTACAAAGCTGGACCATAAAAAGAAACCTAAGAACCTAGTGTCAGACACTCTGTTTTTACTATGCTTTCGTTCCCCACTTTCTGCCGAATTCTAGAGGCTCGTTACCGGAGCGAGCAAATTAAAATATTAAATATTTCATTTCCTTGAGCGGGGATCGCACCCACAACCTGTCGCGTTTATAGTCACAAGCTTGTGCCCCTGCGCCACGACTGGCCTCAGTATCTGTATGTACGTAATGCAGATAACAAACTGCTACGTCACGTACACGCTACAATTTCATCAATAAAGACAAAACATCCCTCTTAAGAATTAAAATATTGACATTACTGATCATCATTAGTTAGACATCCGTTTGTGTTTAGAACAACAATTAATAAATGGTTTTTTTTTTACATTTTTAATGAGATATTTGACATAAAAAATGTAAAAAAAAAAATTAAAAATGTAAAAAACAACTTTCAACAACAAATAAGAATTTCGAGGCTTGATAATTACGTATGGCTTATTCAGATGGTCAGAGCGTAATTCACAAAAATGTGCACCTTAAATTCTATTAAAACCGAACAAAATAAACCTACACAAAAACAAAAACAAAAAATCCAATACAACCACAAAACTAAAACAATAAATAGAAATTCAATATCTAAACACAAACAAACAAACATACATACGTACGTACGCGTAGATACGTAGGTATCCATACATCATACAAGAGGTACGCCGATAGTTGAGAACAAAAGGCGATGAGAAACACCGTAAATATGACCGGACCGGCGGTATACAAGTGTATACAAGCAACAAATGCATTCAACAGTTCATTGTTGTGAGCACTACTAACAAAGCTATAAAATAAACACACTATATTACATATATTTTTGATACTATGCAGTTTTAATCATTTGACTTTGTACGTGACAGTTGCGAGTTCAATTGCAATTATGTGTATAAATATATGTATAAGTTGTTCCGTGGCGTTAAGTTCCGCCGAGAAATGTTATATTTAAAATACTATTTGTATCTTTTTTTTCCTTATTTTTAATAATGTGTTTCTTTATCTCAAAAACCCCAGCTTCACGCTTTCCTAATGGTAGGTGGAACCCAATGATAATACATTTCGTTCCCCATTTCCCTCTTATTATTTTTTTATGTGGCGGAACTCAATGCCGAACTTCATCTATTAGAGCCGGAAACTGAAAATAGTTTAAATATTATTATTTAACCGAGTGGAATCGATTTCACAATCATAATGTTAACACGTTCTCTCACTGCGCCACAACGGTCTTATAAACTTCAACCAACTACCAATAAAGTTTAAATATAGATGTGTACATACATAAATATTTATTATAAACAAACAAACATACATACATATAAAGCTATGGATGGCCGTAAAATCCGTTGCCCGCCGTAATCCACTTCTGCTTAAATAATGAATGAGCCAGATTAATGAAGCTAGCTCGCCCTCAGAAATCGCTCGCCGTGAGTTACCGAGATTTACTAATAATACCTTACATACTAAATGAAAATCATAAAGTAAATAGAATATATTTATTTTGATAAATTCCAACTCCAATTTATGTTATTGGTATGTTTTCTAGTATCTAGTAATACGCTACCTACAGGAGACGAGAATTCAAAATAACATTTTCGATAAAAATTAGGCAATATTTTGCTGTTAAAATATTGCCTAATTTTTCTGATAAAAATCTGTATTTTTGATAAAACATTTTCAACAACACGTGTTATCAGTGAAGTCGTCTCATAGTTAACTTTTTAGACTGGACCATGGCTCACAGACCTATGTCATTTTAGCACAGCTGAAATTTTCCTCCCTGACAGATATTTACCTTTAGTTGGCGTTACCTCTGAAAGGGCCCCATTTTCAAGTTAGTAAGTATGCATTCCGTCTACATATAA